>JAEANM010009028.1:0-10838 GCA_017656035.1 Myanophis thanlyinensis
AGAATAGAATCATGGAATGAAAGAATAGAATAGAATAGAGTGGAGTGGAATGGGATGGGATGGGATGGGATGGGATAGAACAGAGTTGGAAAGGACCTTGGAGGTCTTCTAGTCCAACCCCCTGCTCAGCCAGGAAACCCTATCCCATATTTGGTACCAAATAGTTGGTACCAAAATGTCTCACATCAAATTGTTGGGCTTAGAGAGAAAAACTTAGAGGGGGGGGGGGAGAACCAGGACTCTTCCAAGATTATTAGTTACAAGTGTTTAATATTTATGCCCATTTCAGCCTGAGAGGTTCCCTTGTTTTCATGATAAACTTGAGTAGCGCAGGGTGCGATCCTTCCTAGTAAAGGATGGGCTAATTTGCATTCCCCCCCCCTCCCCCCAGTCCTGGGACAAGAACCAGATAAAGAAAAGCTGAAGCATCCATCCGTCTTTTAGAGAAGAGCAGAAGCCTGCCGTGATCAGGCAGTGGGCGCATGAGCTTCTGCTAGCCAAGATAATAACGAGCAGGCAGACTATGGCTTCGGTTCTTGCCAGACCTTTGGCAAGAAGGCATTGGAGAAAATAAATAAATAAATAAATAAATACGCCGCAGCCACTCAAATCACAGCTGAAAGCTCCATTCGTTCGTCCTGCAAAGCAACCTTCTTAATGTTGGTTCCAATTAACGGGCGGTTTAAGTAAAAGGAAGGGTTGCATAAAAATATTTAGAATTCCTCCTTATCTTAGTATAGGTCCATGATGGCGAACCTATGGCACGGGTGCCACAGGTGACACACAGAGCCATCTTGCTGGGCACACAAGCTGTCGGCCAACTTACCTCCAGCCGAGCATGCACATGCAATTGCACATGCAGGCATGCGCGATTACAGAGACCCAGCTGGTCTTCGGGGCATCCGCTGTGCATGCACGCAATTGCAGCAGGAAATCCAGCTGGTCTTCGGAGCTCTCCTGCGCATGTACATGCAATTGCTCATGTGTGCGTAAGTGCCTGAATGCAGCGCGCATGCATTGCACATACAAAAGCTGCATGCATGTGCAGATGGCACGTGCAAAGCACATATTTTTCAGCACTTGGTAAATAAAAAGTTCGCCACCACTGGTATAGGCCGTCCTTGGCTTATAACCGCAATTGAACCCAGAATTTATGTTGCTAAGCGAGACTCACTGGTTAAGTGAGTTTTGCCTCATTTTACGACATTTCTTGCCCCCGTTGTTAAGTGAATCATTCCAGTTGATAAGTTAGCAATTACCCAGTGGCTAAAGCAAACTTCACTCATAGGAAGGTCACAAAACGGGGATCATGTGGCATCCTCCTCCCGGACCACACCGCCAACCGTCATAAATATGAGTCAGCTACCAAGCATCCGAGCAAAAAGCTGTCTTGAGTCCCTTTCCCCCCGTGCTGTCGTAACTTCAAGCGGTCAGTAAGCGAGTCCAGAACTATCTGTAGGTCCAGAAAAGCAGCATGAATCCAGGGTTGGGGCGGAACCCTCCCCCCAATAAATTAGATTTTGTTTTGCAGGGTTGGAGGAAGATTTAGAGCCATGCAACAACGAGAGAATTGTTAAATATTTATCGCGTCCGAGAAACTCACCGTTAATATATAGAGATAGATATACATATATTGTCTGAGTTAGCGACTTGGATTCAGGTAGCGGAGTTGCTGACTTCAGCTGATCTGTGGGGGGGGGGTTTCCCCTCCTTCCCCTCCTTCCTAGTGCAATTTTTCAAGTTAATACCAAATGTCACTCTTATTTCGTTTCCAAATATAATCTCTGGGAAGAGAAGGTTCGCCTCCTCCTTATTTTCAATCTCGGAAGTTAATGGTTGGATTTATATTCCTTTCTCCCACTTGGGCCCCTAAATTAAGAGGCGCAATCGGTGCAAAAGAATAGAGTCCCCCTGATGGCAGTTGCTGCCTCCCCGCCATTCCTTTTGCTCTCCCCAAAGACACCCCCCCCACCCTGTTCATGAGGTTGTTTCTGGGGTTCCCATTAACGGCCTTTGCTCATGTCGATGGACCGGAAGACAGTTGTCCGTGTGTTGTGGGAGCCGTAAAAAAAACAGCCCGGGTGTCAAACTATTTGCAGAAGCACTAAAAGGCAAAGCAAGAAACAATGGTTGGGAAACTAACCAGGGAGAGAAGCAATCTAGAACTCGTGGGAAATTCAGAGGCACGGTCTAGAACTCATGAAAAGTTTGGCGAAGCAATCTGGAACCCACGAGACATTTGGAGAGGCAGTCCAGAACCCACGAGAAGTTTGGAGAAGCAGTCTAGAACCACACAAGAAGTTTAGAAGGACAATCTAGAACCCACGAGACATTTAGAGAAGCAATCTAGAACTCATGAGAAATTTCCTAACGGTGAGAACAGTCAACCAGTGGAATAGTTTTTGCCTTTTGCTCAGGCAGAGGGGTTGGACTAGAAGATCTTCAAGGTCCCTTCCAACTCTTGTTATTCTGTGTTCTAAGTCTCTGAGAAGCTCTGGGTAGTTCTTCAGACTTACAACAGTTCATTCAGTGACGGTTCAACGTTACAATGGATGCCGGAAAAAAAAAAAGTCCCTTAAGGATCGTTTTGCATCATTCCTACAAAACATGGAGCCAACTTATGCATTTTGAAAGAGATTCACAGCTCCCCGGGAAGATTTCTCCAGCTGTCCGACAGCTCTCCGAATCGCAACTGGAGCCTGTAGGCCATTGTTGTTGTTGTTGTTTGTTCAACATAGGAGCATCCTTAACACATTGCCATGCACAAAGGAAGGTGCGAGTTGTCACTCCCTTATCATCACCGCCAGCAGCCGGAATAGACAACCGGGCTCTGTTGTCACACCATTGCTTTTGCACGGGTTTCACACACACACACACATACCTCCCTCGGCTTCCCTCCCGGCCATCCACGCACAATTTCAGGACCCCAGCCATCCATTACGAACCCCACGCTTCTTTTCTCCAGAGGGAAACCGTGGGCAATTTATCTGCCGGTGTCAGGCGAACAGGTGGCAGCTGGGCACTCGGCCTTGAGTCCGCTTATCCCATGATAAATAGGCTGTTTACTGGTGCTCCTTCTCGGGAGCGCACAGACCAGCTCCGAAGTATAATAACAAACCTCACTGCAACCTTCGGCTGGAAAGCAAAGGCATATGGGGCATGATAAATGGCTTGGCGTGGGAACGGTGGGGTGGAATTGAAAATCTCCTGCTAGACTGCCTGGTGGCGCCCCCCCCCCCTCGGATACCCTTGTCCCTGAAATTATCTTCAGTGCCAGCTTGAACCACGCCATCTATGATGGGTTGAGCTGAACCACACACACACGGACAGACACACACCAAGAAACCCCAGTAATCATAAAATTGAGGACAGTATTTCTTGCTGTGATCATCTCACCGGCCAACCGATATGAATTATGTGGTCTTTTCGTTCTTTCTTTCAACAAGAGGAGAATAGTGCAAGAGTGAGATTGCAGATTGAGGAGGCAGCCTGAAGCTGAGTTTTTAAATCCTCTTCAAGAAGCTCTCCGAAGAATTTCTGGACCTTCTCACAGAATGTGGTTCATCAAACTAACGATGCTTTGAAAGGAAGAAGATGGGACCAAAGGACAGAGATGAATGGAGGGACTAGGGAAAGGGCTGAATCAAGGTGTCCAACCTAGGCAACGTTAAGGCTTATGGACTTCATTTCCCAGAATTCTCCAGCCAGCCATGCTGGGGACCATGTCCTGTAAGAAGATCCAGAAATTCCTTCAAAAGAGCTTCTTAGAGGATCGTTCCCACACTTTAAGATCGGAGAATCATTAAGAGAGTTTATTTTTTTAAGGCCCATTAATGGCCTACAGTGAAGGGCTGTGTGTAGGTCAGCTAGAAGGTATCTCCCAGTAGGACTGCTATCAAGAAAGACTGATTTCTCATGGCTTGTCAGCTTCATCAGTCTTGCTCATGGAATCACATTAAAAATGGAGAAGGATGTATGAGTGTACATTGTCCTTCAGATGACCTTGGTCCTTTTTTCCCGTTTCCTGTGCTCATTGAGGTCCAGGTTGGCCACCTGTACTCCCAGGCCCCATGCAGTTCATGGTGGACCTCCATTTCAGTGGAGCCTCCCAGTTTACCCCACCGATATCCAGCCCCAAATTTGGCCACCGGGCATCATGTAAGGTTCAGAATGGTGCCATTCTTCCCTGGTTTGTTAGTACTTTCTCCTGTCTTGATCCTTTGCGATGCTTGGGGTCTTCATCCAAGAAGGTGGCTGGGAAATAAAATAGTGTCTGGGACGCAATGGCTAAAGTCAACAGATGGGTTCGAAACCCGAGCTCCACGCAACGGAGCAAGCTCCCATTCCTGGCTGCAGTTCCTGCTCGCCTAGCAGTTTGAACACATGCAAATGCAAGTAGATAAATAGGTAGCACTTGGGTGGGAAGGTAACTGCATTCTGTGTGCCTTGGCATACAGCCATGTTGGCCACATGACCACAGAAGTGTCTTTAAACAACGCTGGCTCCCTCGGCCAAGAAACAGAGATGACCATCGTACCCTAGAGTCGGACGGCTGGACATGGGAAACCTTCACCTTTTCTACTCTTAGCAAAACCTTTCCTTTTCCTGGTGGATATGGCAGAATCGATCATCAGCAGTGTCACTTCTCTTCAGCATGATGGGTTCCCATACTTTGATAACCTATCTTGGCTAACCTTCAGCTGTTCCTCTAGTTCCATTTCCAACTGGTTCCTAATCCAAGCGTGGTTCCTCGGGGGTCAGCAAGCTGGCCGTTTCTTATTTGCTCTGCCCGTGGAGTCAAACACACAGGACATATTATCTCTAGTGCTGCAGCCACCCTCCCTGCCTTTGGGCCTCATCCTGCCGAGTGGAATTAAGATGCTGCGAGAGTCTCCATTGTCTTGTCGAAGGATATTGTATGCTAATGCTTTTATTTCCCCTGGGGCCCTCGCCAGAGACTTCAGGATGTGCTCTTAGGTTTGCATCTCTAATTAAGGCACATTGTTTGTTTCTTTTCCACTTGTGGAGAAAGCTCCGCATTGCTACCTTGGCTTTTTGTTCTTATTTCAAGAAGTGGAGAAGATTAGGTTTTGCAGGATCCAATTTGGATCGGTCACTGGGACCAGAGGTTTTGTCTTCCGAATTTTCGGACTCCTGCTGGAGCCCATCTTCAAGGAATTTTTCTCTAGCAGAGCACGTGCTTCTTCTGCGTGTGGTATTTATACAGTGCCTGTTGTGTGTGGCTTTTGGGTTGTTGATTGGGGTGTTGATGGCTGGCTGTTAAAGTCATTGGCCGTTGTTTCCTTGCACTGCCAAGCCCCCTAAGTATTTGGTCAGCTGGGGGGAGTATATCAGCATTCCTGTTGACTGACGAGGGACCCGTTTCCCAGGCGTCAACCTCTTCCCCAGCTGTTTTTGTGCCTGCTCGTCCAACAATCTTAGTAGCTGCAAAATTGAATGTATGCCCTTATTCGTTGCCATGTGAGACTGCCAAGGACAAAAAGGCCTAATTTTTTGTCAAGGTTGGGGTGGGATGAGAAGGCCGGTTGGAGGTAGGGTATGACGCTGAAGGAATTTGTAACTTTTAGTAGGAATGCGCATAAAGTTAGATGTAAATGCCAAGGCGCATAAAGTTAGATGTAAATGCCAAGGCTCAAAGATCCTTACCCCAACAGAATTTGTGTTAAGACTTGTATAGAGGCAAAAGACCTCTTTAAAAATCATTCCAGGAGAGACACACTTAATCCTTCAGTTCAGAGCAGCTGAAGCTTTATCATCTTCTCCAACTGTGTCTTCCACGGTTGATGATTCATTGAAAAGCACGGAAATCTGTGCCTTGCATCTCGCATTACAATCCAAAGGTAAGTCAGAATCAAACAGCTTGGCTGATTCCCACAGGTGTCTGACAAAAACCACAGCGGTATCAAAATAGCATCCTGTGAATCACAACATCGTCAGGGCAACTGGCATCCGAGACACATTAGATGGTTCTCTCCCCCTTTTTCAAACCCTCCCCAGACACCCACGGCGACTCTACTCGCACGCAAAGCAGTCGCCTCTTGATTTCGGAGCCGTACTCTGGAATCTTCCTCTTCCTTTTTGAAGTTTCCTGAATTATTTTAATGAGGTTGCACTTTGCTGTTGAACGTTCATCTCTGAAGGGATAAGTGTGATTCCTGAAAGTGGCACAGAGGACAAAGAAGAAAACTTTGGGCCTCTGAAGCTCTTAATTTCATTCAGTGATTTCATATCATTTTATCTGTTATGGTATTATGGGCTAAGCATAAGTTTTGACCAAGAAGTCGTCCCTCTATTTTTCAAGGTCCCAACTTAGTAATAGTGATGCATGTAGGTCCATCACCTGTTATGATAAGTCATGATAATAGTGATGATGATGATGATGATGATGATGATTTTATTTAGTAGGAGATGTCAACCCAACTGCAATAACTTGGAGTGTTTGTCTTCATCCTCACATTGTCTTCATCTCATACTTCATGGGTGTGGAAGGCTCATCTGTGCCTTGATGTCTGGCGACCACACCAAACGAAGCTAACTTCCATCCGCTCTCTTTATTTTGTAGCTGGAGGTAGAACTTCAGATGCTGAAGAGACAAGTGTCCACCGTAGAGCCCAGCAACTTCCTTGCCAAAGAAGAGCTGGATACACTGAGGTGAATGTTCTCCCTTCTACTCGTAGTGATAGAGCTGAGGAGAAGAGATGGAGTTAAATCTCTTCCAACTCCATAATTGCTGCTGGAAGAACTTCTGTCCCAACCTGGGGAATCAGTAAAACATCAGTATATCAATCAATATTACAATAATAATGATAACCAACATTCAAGGTCTTGGTAATTTCTCCCACTGCTGTGATGTTAATAGACAAAACCACATGTTGAAGAATATTAGTAATGTGTGGTGAATTGTCAGGCAAATGCGACAGGAACCTGCCCAGGATAATGCCCACCCACCCCAAACCCCAAACTAGCAAGGATCCCAAACCAAGGCCATGATTAATGACTTTGGAAGCCAGAGAGAGAGAAAAAGGTCTTACCGAATCCATGAGCGTTCTTTGTCTTTTCAAGTTCTGCCATCCACTAATTAGATGAACTCAGATGCCACTTATAAGATGATGGATTACTTTTTCAATTTATAGTGTGCCAAGCTGACAGGTAGATTGCCTCTTGAAATAAAATTATCCGGCTTTCATTTTGAGAATTAGTAGGACGGGGACCTGAAGCAGCAGCAGCAGCTCGGTGAAAATGTATACGACTTGCACGGCTGACATTTTAAACTTTGCAATAGTAGCTCAGGTGTAGGATAAGGGTGAAGGTTGCGTTCTCCGAACTTGTGGGTTGGTTGCCTCCACTGATATAACCTCCCCATCACAAGGCCCATCACAAGGCTTTCACAGATGACTCACACCTGACCCATCACAAGACCACACAAAGCCCTTATTAGCAGAAGGACACTGACATCCCCTACACCAGGGGTCTCCAATCTTGGCAACTTGAAGACTTGTGGACTTCAACTCCCAGAATTCCACAAGTCTTCAAGTTGCCAAGATTGGAGACCCCTGCCCTATACCAACACACAAGCTTGGAGAACGAACCTTCACCCTCGTTTTAAACTTTCACAGTAGGTTTGGCTTGTTGCATTTTGCTCAGGGTAGTTCACATTGGTGTGTGTGTGTATGTATGTCTTCTGCCCCACCATAATAGCAACAGCCACATCTCTGTTTGTGTTGGGAGAGACTTGGTTGTCCAGAGTTAATTGGTGACGTTATCTCTGGTTATCAAGAAACTTGAACCTGCTATCAGACCCAAAGGAGCAGGACTGGTACATTAAGTTACAGTTTTTTACAAGGATCTATTGCTCAGCCTATATACTCAAGGATTGAATCAACTAAAGTTCAAATCTGAATCGGCACCAGATAAGAGTGAACAAAATTCAAGGAGTGTTGGACTTGGATTACTTGTGGCAACACAAGGACTATAAGCTTCTGACACATTTAACTCCACCTGCCAGCTTTGCCTGCTCTTCTACCCTTGGGTTTCCACAGTGCTAATCCAACAATCTTAGTCCCTAGACCCGTGATGGCGAACCTATGGCATGGGTGGCCACAGGTGGCACACAGAGCCATCCTGCTGGGCACACAAGCTGTCGGCCAACTCCAGCTGAGCATGCACATGAAATTGCGCTTGCATGCATGTGCGATTGAGGAGACCCAGCTGGTCTTCGGGCCTCCGCTGTGCATGCGCGCGATTGCAGCAGGAAATCCAGCTGGTCTTTGGAGCTCTCCTGCGCGATTGCTTATGTGTGAGTAAGTGCCTGCATGCATTGTGCGTTCATTCCATGTGCAAAAGCTGCATGGCATGCGCAGATGGTGCAGCTGCACATGCAGCACACATGGAGGAGATGCACACAAATGTGGATGGCATGCACAAAGCGCATACTTTTTGGTACTTGGTAAGTAAAAGGTTCGCCATCACTGCCCTAGACCATACTAGCAGATGGTCGACAAACTACTCCACATTCCTAAAGCAGAAAACACCGTTCCAAGAAAGCTATGGCAGAATTTGATAATTCTTCTGAAGGGGTATAACTTAGCCCATGTTGTAAAGCAGTGTTTTTCAACCTCAGGAACTATAAACTAGGAAGATTTCAAGAAACCAGAATTCCCTAACCGGCATACTTTGCTTAAATTTCCCAGCAAGAATAACGTCAAAACTGGCTATGAAAATGGTCCGATATGGTTGCATCCCAAGCCAGCTTGTTCTTCCAACTAAACCCAGAATCCAGATTCTGTTCCCTCTCAGTTGTGTGGTCCAAAGCAATAGACAGTTGAAGCCAAATGTTCTTTCCACTGTCTGAAGTTGCTCCTTCCTTAATTACTGGACGAGGCTGGAGATCAACCTCTTGCTATGATGATCTTCCTTCCGTCAAGGAGACATGGTTTCCAGGGTGCTTAGGAAAATTAATATCGTCTCACCTTCCAAGATTAGTGGGGGATTCATTCCTGCAGGATATCTTTGGAGCCCCACCCACACCCTAGACCCATTGTGAGTAGACATCAATTCAACCTCTCCCAATAATTGAAGTGTGCCACCAGCTGTTACCAGCAGGCAGAAATAGAATCTAGGACCATCTGTAGTTCGCCCATTTCATCTCCATCCATGGCTCCACCTTAGACTCATTCCGATGAAAAGTAGGACAAAAGAGGATGCACACTTAGAAATCAGTGTTGGGGAACTGGAGGGAGGAGTCAAGTGAGGGCCTAGTTTGGAGTCCTTGTGTAGCTAGAAGAGACATAAATTGGATTCTCCTCCACGATCCATGAAGGCCTATCTGGTCGCTCCCAGGGGAAGGAGGGCAGTCTGGGAGAAGATTCTTGCAACATAGGTTGTAAGCAATGAAGTTACTGATTTTATCTATCACAAGTGATTTGGGTTGTTTGCACCTGACACTTAGAGAAGATTCTGGGTGTAGTTTTTTTCCTGCCCACTGTCCCGATGTCCAAGTCCTTTTCTGGTCTCTGCCAACTTCCCCTTGCTGAAAAAAATATTTTCTCAATTCAATTTCACTGCACGCATGTTGTGCATTGACACTAAAGATTTGAATTTGATTTCTCGTAACAGGGAGGTGCACATCAAGCTAGGCTCAAGCCATGTCTTACGTCCGTGAACACTGACTGGGTGGTCAAAAGCACACACACACACACACACAGACACACACATATGCACAACTCACCCCCACAAATGCAGCCACTGGAGAATTCAGGCATCCAGGATAATTTCCACTTCCTGTCCCACTACCCACCCACCCCAAAATTTGTATTCACATCCTATGCACCAGAGGTTACATATTTTCAAAAGAATATATATATTTGTCTTCTGTTTCTTTTAATAGGGAAAGTAAGTTATCTCCAGGAAGCTTAAAAAGACTTTTATCTATATCTCTGCCATCCAACCTCCCCTTCCCCCACCTGCCCCCTGCCCCCCCCCCCCCAAAAAAAATCTGGCTTTGCAGAACACATCTCTCTTTTCATCAAAACTTCTTCTTTTTTTTTAATAGCGGTTCTATGTGAAAATTCTCTTTCTCGACATTATTACTTCAGAGGAAACAACCCAAAGTAATATTAACGCTGCCAGTCCTTCACCTTCACCTGGCCTCCCATAAATCACGTTAGCCCCATTCAGTGATCTTCGGTAGCCAAGGGCCGCTTCGGCCTTTGAGAGCGTAACAGGTTGTTTCCCGCAGGAGGATGAAAAACTGTTCCGTTGGTTTTTTATTTTTTATTTTTTGAATTGCTGGGAGTTAAAGGAACATTTCGAACGGGAATAAATAAAAATACCTTTTCCCCCCTCCCCAGCAGCGATTTCAGTAAAATCCTCCCTGTCAGCTATTGGATTTGGAAAATGGATGGTTTTGACTAAGAATAAAGCTAGAAAAGACCTTGGAGATCATCTAGTCCAACCCTATGCTGAAGCAGGAGGTAGTCCAGTCACTTCTTGGAATCCTCCAGTGATGAAGCCCCAACAACTTCTGGTGGGAAGCTGTTCCACTGGTTAATTGCTCTCGCTGTTAGGAAGTTTATCCTTAAATTCCAGGCTGCTTCTCTCCTTGATTAGTTCCCATCCATCGCTTCTTGTCTTGCCTTCTGGTGCTTTGGAGAACAGCTTGACCCCCTCTTCTTTGGGGCAGCCCCTCAAATATTGGAAGACTGCCATCATGTCCCCCCCAGTCCTTTTCATTAAACCAGACACCCCCAATTCATGCAGTTGTTCTTTGTATATTTTCTCTTTTTTTTCAATCAATCAGTCAGTCAGTCAGTAAGTCA
>JAEANM010009029.1:0-16613 GCA_017656035.1 Myanophis thanlyinensis
TTCTCTTTCTCTTTCTCTTTCTCTTTCTCCTCCGGGGCGTTTGGCTGGGTTGATGATCTGCAAACAAAATATATCAAACCATCGGCGGACTTCCTCCTCCTTCCAGCAGGCCGGGTCCAGGTCTCTCGGGCTGCTTCTCGAGACACCCTTTCCGAAACTAGTTTTTAATGATCTGGAGGTCACACCCATTGCTTGGAAATAAAACACACATTATGACATGCATCATTTAATATTTAGCTTATTGGGAAGTTTGTTGTTTTTCCAAGTACTTGGACCGCTCCTTTCTAGGGAATTCTAGTGAAAGCACCTTAAAGATGAAATCTATAATTTATTAAGACAGTGGGGAAAAAAAGATTTACTAATAATGCTTGGGCTTGTAGTACGCCTTTGGTATTTTCTATCTTGTGCCTAGTACTACTTGGGTGAATTCTCACAACACATTAAAATTCAGGGTAACAAAACCCAATTGTTCTCATGTGACATGCCATGCTCAAACAAAGTATATTGGAGCCTCACTGCCATACACTCATTAGGACAAAAGGACTGTTTGCGGGAGTTGCTGAACTCCAAACCACTCAACCAATATTTGGCCTAATTTAGTGTCGGGTAAACCAATGTTGCCGTCCAATTTAGTGCTGCTATGTAGTTTGGTGACCTTATTTGCCTTCAGAGTTCTTCCTGCTTGTCTGTTTCCAACTAGTCAGCCATCTGCTAAGCAGGAAGGGAGCAACAGAGAAACAGTGATCTTGCCTGAGAAGATTTCCTCCCACTTCAGTCATTCCTGAGATGGCTTTTTCCTCATTATTAGAATCCATGAACAAATAATGATCACGGATGGGATCGGTTTTTGTGGTACCATCCGTGAAAGACAAAGCTTCTAATAAAAAGATTGGGAAGTCCTATAATGTATGTTCATGTTCATAGCTTGCAAGATACATTTATATCCTGTACTTTTTGTTTTAAGTGCTCAGAGTATACTAAATAGGGCTGCCATGTATGAGCTGCAGAATTATGGACACTTACTAGAGGCAATTTAACTGTTCACTTCCATCTATTAAGTGACTGGCCCAGGTATGACATTCAGTTCGTGGACTCTGGATGATATATAGAATATAAACAACAGATAATACAGTTAATTACAATACAAAATAACAAAACCTTTTTTGGCACTAATGACTTCATGCTAATCAATCCCTTGTCCCATTTAAAAGCCTTACACAATTACTTAGACTTGTATGCAGCTTCACAGTGCTTTACAGCCCTCTCTAAGCGGTTTACAGAAGCAGCATGTTGCCCACAACAATCTGGGTCCTCATTTTACTGACTGAGTCAAATCTTGACTCAATCAGTAAAATCAGGATGGCTGAGTCAAATCTTGAGCCATTCAGGATCAAACTGCTGGCAGCAGGCAGAGTTTACAGGCAATAGTACATTCTAACCACTGTGCCACCACAGCCCTTGATGCTCAATAACATCTTGAGACAACTGCAAACCTCTGGAATTTTTTTAAGCAGAGTAAAACACTGGAATTTAATTACTCCAAATCAGTTCAGTAAACTGAGAAGCAAATATAGCTTTGTCTGAGGGTTTGTTGCCTTTTAGAGATCACAAACTAACGGTTAAAGCTAGTTTTGGTGTTTTAGTTCCATTTGCAATACTGTGGATAAGCTTCATTTGGGCTGCCTCTGTTTTCTAACGTAGCTAAAGAATAGCAAAGTAAGTTGTCTTTAGTCACCCTTGATGTCAGTGGCTTTGAGATTAATACATAACATTTTCTGACATTTGAGAATGGCACAGGAAGTGAAGAATGAAATTTCAGGATTAACCCTCTGTCCTCTGTTTCTCTTTACCTTTATTTCACTCTCTTACTTGAAACATATTTCAGATGCAGTTTTTCAAGAAGTAAATTCCTTTCATTTTATGTGTGAAATTGTATGAGACCATGTAAGAGCTGAGACTGAAATGTATAGTCCTGGAGTCCTTTGATAAAAGTAACCATTTATTTTAAATAACCATTTACTTTAAAAAAAAAAACCTTATGGGCTATGTTAATAGTTCAAGAGCCTTAAATAAAATAATTGCAAAATTAGTAACTTCATAAGTTCTTCATAAAGTACTATTGTACAAAACTAGAAACAGTTTTGGTGGTTGTTTGGTGTTTTGAATCTGTTGGGAGAAGTCAAAATTCCAACCAGCACAGCCAACGACCAGGCATTATGGAGGACAGGTTGCTTCTGTACCTCAGGGACTTAGGAAATTCAGGGAGTTGTTCAGCTGGCCTTGAGAAAATGATTTTCTACATAATTACTCAGTCACCATTCAACAGCAGCACAGAAAATCTTGAGAGGCATTTAGTGTAGTGAGGAAATTTCTGCAGTAGGTTCCAGTGATATGTTAGTAGCATATATTTATTAATAATAGTAATTAGCAAAAGTAATTTAAGGGGAAATGGTTTAAATGTTCATGAGATGGATTTTAAATTAATATTGGGAGGCTAAAGATTGGTTCAATCCTACTATAACGTAGTAAGAAAAGTCTGTGCACTTAATTTGTCATTTGAAATATTGTAAATTCAGCTCCTACAGGTCTTGCTAAGTTTATCCTTTTTGTACAAGTACTAAACCAAGTAATACGGGATTTCAGTTAAATGGGGCAATGGTGGTAGTATAGCCAGAGTACCCAATGTGACCCTTCACAGTTAATAAGATTTTGTAGGCGCAGTAAGACCATATAACGGTATAATCTTAAGAAATTGGACCGGCACCGGTGTGATCGGTCCTTGCACTCGGTGGAAAACTGGGTCTCTCTCCCTCAGCCCCCACCTACCTTATCTATCTAGTGATTCTTTTAGGGAAGTGCTATCATGAACTCCTGGTCAAAAAAGTCAAGATATAAATGTTAGCAGTGGCAATTTAGTAGAAATTATTGTGTATATTTAATTTTTATCAAGGCACGTTTATTCCATGGTTGCTAACTGTTCTCTTTTTCTTTCTCTTTAAGATCAACACATAATGAAATGGAGAAGAATAGGTAAGTGTTCAGAAATAGTTTATATTTAAATTCTAGAAGCATCCTTCAATTATAGCCTACCATATTGAAGCAAGTTACAGTAGTGCAAATCTAGTTTTTCTGGCTGATGATTCCCATTAAGTAGAATTGATAAATGTTTACCTCTGCGGCCTTAATCCTTTTGCAAATTGATTGTTACTTCTTTTTAAAGGGGCCATTTATGCTGCATGTTCTGTCACTGGAAACAGAAATAGCGGAATCAAACTCTTTCAGTTTTTACTATTCTTCTCTTAATACTAAGGGAAGATAAGGAACTAGTAGCAATAAATTCTAGCTTTGATCTGATGAATACTATTCTATGCTAAAGTGACATGTCAGCATTTCAGTATACGTTTCTAGCTGACCTACTACATCCCTCACGATAGGAAAGAGTTTGTGGTTTAACTATTCTTGCTACTCAAAGAAACTGACATTTGTTTACATATTAAACAATCTGGAGTGTGGCTCTTCAGGAAGAGAATCAAGTTTATTATTGCATAACAGTTTAGTATTTCTATATAAAATTGTTCCTCTATGTTGGTTGACACACATGACATCTAAAGTTCAATGTAAGACTCTCAGCTTGGTGACATTAATTTCTCACCGGAATGTGTTCGTTAAAGATTACTTGCATATTTTTCTTGCATTGCTAGATAAGAATATAAGCATTAGAGCAGCTGGGTGGTGGATATTTATTTAACACTTAAGTACCAATGCAAACTCTTGCATTTCTACTAAAATTCTTTGAATCGAGAATGTAATATTCATCATGTGTATATTTAGTGGAATATGGCTACTATCAAACACCTAGAAGTAGGTAGGTATAAAAATCAATTTTGCAGATGATAATGAAAATAAAACAGGAAATCCTGAGCAATTTGGACTGATGGAGGATAAAGCTTAATAGCCGGACCCCCCCTCCCCCATTTAGGCCCTGTGTCATTGTCTGCATCTCTTTCAGTGCCTCTGTCTGGAGAATAAGATGTGGGGTCAGGAGGATTGTGGGCTTCCTGACTGGGCTAATTACTGAGGAAACAGAATATTAGATGGCCTCCGTTTTTAATCCCACTTGCGATTCTCGTTTCTTTAGAAAGTTTCATTTAAAATCCTTTTCAAATTCATTTTGTTTTTAATACAGAAATGAAATAATAGTGAGAGGACATGTTTGAATTTATGGCATAACCCTCAAGGCTAGTTAAATCAACTATTTATTAATGTTAACCTGAGTCGTATCTGCAACTTTTAATTATGGGTTTATTTCGTGATTGGCAATCCACTCTTTCCATTATTTGTTCTAACAAAAATATTTCAAGGATGGGTCCAATTTTATGTTTGAAGAATCACTTACAGTTTTAGGGATTTTGTTAATAAAATTTTCTAATTTAAACATAAAGCTACTTCTGCTTGTTCAATTAAACATGTAATAAAGTACAAATTGTAAAGTGCTTTTTATAGAAAGGTCTTTGTTAAGTATTAGTAAACTTCTCTGAACATTTATTAATTACATTAAGTAAAACCTGTAGTTTAAATAGTAAAATCATTATCCAGTAAAACAACTTTTGAACTTCAATTCCGAGTCCTGCAGCTGGATCTCAACTTCAGTTCTTCTATCCAAGACAGATTTAAGCACCTTGTTCATTTTCTCCCTTTGAATTTCTCCCTTTAGGAATTGAAAGAATCCAAATTTTGCTGCCTTGTGCATTTCTAACGCATTTACAGATGGGTGTTCTTTATTTATCAGGAGTGCTTTCAACATTCTTCAATTAACAAAATTTAAGTTTAATGTCTTGGATACTCTTAAAATCTAATTCCCCACATGCTCTATGTGTTACTTATGATTTTTAAAAGGAAAAGTGATTGGTGTCACGTGAATTAGCGTGAAGACAATATCCACACCTGAGGCCCTTACCAGAGGCCTGGCTAAAGCAGGTGTAACAGCCGCACCTCTCTACAATGCTTCTTGAAGCTTATTCCAGATTGCTCTCCACAATGAATAAGCCTCTGGCTAATTGAATTAATCATATTTATAGATTATGGAGTCCCAAACTATTCTCTGAATTATGAGAAAGATTTATAAACATTAAAATATAATCCAGAACTCAAAACAATGGCAGGCTACTGTTTCAGATTTGAAACCTTGTATTACTGTTATTGTTTAAGTAAAATAACTTGACAGGAAAGAATTTACACTTCCCTCTTGTCTTTTAATGTTTAGTATTTAAAATCGGTGCATCTTGGTGTTGTACCAGCCAGTGTCGCTTGATAGTGAGAATGGGCAGCATATAAACTTTATAAATAAACACTTGGGTAGAATTCTGAAGTGCCATTATAACAGCTTAACTAAACTGCTACTAGTTAGCTTGTCTAGAACAGAGGCATAGCTGATTTGAATAATAGCCTTCAGAAATGAGATGGTGAAGGAAAATCCACAATGGAGTAAGGCAAGACCTCCACCTTCCTGGGTGCAGCTTTTTCTCTTCCTTCTTCCCATCTTTGTCAATTTTTAACCAATTTTACTGCTGCTATTTATTGTTTTCTATTGTTGCTTTTATTGATTGTAAGCATCTCTGTGGAAGATGGGCGGCATATAAGTTTCTAGAAAGCATGTTTAAACATTGAACCATTTTTAACTTCAACTTTTCAAGTGTTAAAAGTGGTTCAATGTTTAATCATTGTCACATTTAATCTTAATTAGAGAACACGGATTCTGAAGCAGAGTTTGTAGTATTAGCAATAGCACTTATATACCGCTTCACAGTGTTTTACAGCCCTCTAAGCAGTTTAAAGAGTCAGCATGTGTTGCCCCCAACAATCTGGGTCCTCATTTTACCAAATTCAGTGTTACTGAATAAATTTAAACAGTTTTATCAGTGACAAATATTTTAGCTAGTAAGTGTCATTGTGCTGCATCTGACAGTAGCAGAAATTAGATAAATGGGCAACTATCCCGTTGCAGACTAACTACTTCCCCTATGCCTGCTCCTAACTGCAATCTGGCTCCCGGTGCCTCTGGAGAGCAGCTCTATCTGGCGATTCCACTTGTCTGACATTTTAATGCATAGCAGTCCCCACTCGATGCCCTTCATAGATGCTAGTATATGTGATCTTTCCCCTCTCCCCTTCTTCCTCCTACCTTTTCTGTAGATACAATGTGGATACAAGATATATTTTCTCCAAACTAAAGAAATATCTGTATAGCCTAACTTCTTTATCAGTCCCTAGTCTTCTTGCTTTTAGCATTAAATATGAAACCGCTCTTCCCTCATCATACCCAGAAACATCCAGTCCTATTCTGTACCAGGCTATTTTTCATGAAGGGACATTCTCCCTTCTTTTAACTCTCCCCACAGCCTGAGTTAACAGTTTGCATTGATATGACTACAAGGCCTTGTTCCTTTTCAATTTAGCTGCCACATTGTAATGACAAACATTATTGCATTAAGATGTGGGTGTTATTTATTGCAAGTAAAGAAAGCAGCCACTCAAAGGAGGAACTTATGACTCCCACAAAGGGATCTCATGGGATCTCAGTTTTAGCATCTTTCGTTAAGAAAATACCAAGTAAAAGACAGGGAGGGAGAGTTAATTCAAATGTGAATTTGTTTCCTGATCTGTAGTTACAATATTTATTGGTTACGATTCCTTAATGTATGAAAAGTCTTAAGATTGAATTTGACTCTTGTTGTGCCAGAGTACATCTGAACAGTTTATATTCCTGAATTTAACATCCTTGTTCAAGACTTGGAATGGGATAAAATAATTACAAGTCTGTAACTGGATTTTGTCTATTCCATCATAGATATGTGCTAAGAAAATGTGTAAGTACCTATATGTTTCTGACAATATTAACATACATAATTTTGATTAACAGGCGTGCTCATCTGCGATTGTGTCTGGAGAAGCTTAAAGGGCTGGTGCCTCTTGGGCCAGAATCCAGTAGACATACTACACTGAGTTTACTAACAAAAGCTAAATTGCACATAAAGGTGAGTTAATGGAGAAAGAAAATAAAATCTTTTGTTTGACATTTCAGTTAGAGAGGAAGGGATAATGGATGCAACTAGTTCCATCCTCTGATGAAAGCTGCTGGCCTTCGCATTGAACGTTTCATGTTCAGGGGAGCCATTGTTGCCTCTTTTCTTCCATAGAAACTTGAAGATTATGACAGGAAAGCAATACACCAAATAGACCAGTTGCAGCGAGAACAGCGGCATCTGAAAAGGCAGCTGGAGAAACTGGGCATTGAGCGCATACGAATGGACAGCATAGGGTCAACAGTTTCTTCCGAACGGTCAGATTCAGACAGAGGTGAGGAAGCGCTCATGTGCATGTGCGCGCTTTCAAGTTCCGGCATGAATTGCTGGGCCAAAAAGTTCTGCTGAGTTTGCTTGCTTGCTTGCTTCTATTTCACATTTCTAAGCCGCCCCTCTTCTCCCTTCAAAGAGTCCCTCTGGGCTGACTGATGTTGCTTTCCGTTGCAGAAGAAATCGACGTGGACGTGGAGAGCACAGACTATCTCACCGGGGACCTCGACTGGAGCAGCAGCAGCAGCAGCAGCCCCCCTAGCGATTCGGACGAGAGGGGCAGCTTGCAGAGCGTCTGCAGCGACGAGGGTTACTCGAGCGCCGGCATTAAGAGAATAAAGCCGCAGAACCATCTTAAGGCCTGCCTCAGCCTATAAGGAGCCAGCAGCAACGCCCCCCCCATCCCCCCCCTTGCCCCATCCGCTGCTCTTTCCTTCTTGGATTTCGCTAGGTAGTATGTTGGACCGCTCGCTCCACAATTCTCTTGCACGTAAACTACTTGTACCATCAACATTACCAAAATTCTGCTTTGCCTAAGTCTGAAAACAGTGCATAGTGTTGTGGGTTACAAGTTCCTCTCTGGAGCACACTTCCGATGGCATCCGCTAGCTTCTCTTTCCTATCCGTAAATTCATCTCTGTGAGACACCAAACATTCCAGCCAGAATTCTTAGCGCCCGGAATATTGTTGCAGTAATAGCCACGTAATAGGTGTTTGGGGCCTGTGCTGCAGTTGCTTAATATTCTGGGTGAAGACCTTCACCCCGAGGTAGTAGGGCTGAGGGTGATACATGTGCTGTTTGGAAACCAAAGCCAGGCTAGTCTTCAGGCGTGACCCCTGTAAAAGGAACCCTACTTTTTTTTTACATTCATTGTATCAAAGCGGCAGGCAGAAGTTAAAAATGATAGGACAGAACATGTGCTTGTTAGGGAATTGTGCAGTGAATCCAGTCACTGTCAAAAAATTACTCTGAAATGTCCCAAGTCATCATAGTAATAAAGTAGCCAACCCTGAGGTTGGAAATAGGATTGAGAAAGATAACTAAGAGACTAAACTAAGTTTGGCAGGAGTGGAATCGTACCGGAGTCTCTAAACGGGAGTTGGTGGGGGGGGGGGGTGTCTCTTTGAGCCGCCCATCCTGCTAGGATCTCCATGTTTTCATGTCAGATGACCAAATGCGACACTTGTGCAATCTTGGTTATGTCGTCTTTGCGTTGACAACTGCGCGTTCCTTTTGTTGCTAGCAGCTCTTTGGGCTGCTGAATCTTGCTTTTTGTCTCTGGGACAATTCTTTCTACCTCAGAGAGATGAACAAAGCTGATCTCAACCCCTTTAGCACAAATGAATTATGATGCCTCGTTTGTATACTTGGTTCTAGTCCGACCTGTTTCCTTAAAAATTCAGCAATAACTGCGTGACAAAGTTAGCTGCGCTAGCTTTCAATTAATGACCGAGGAGGCTGCCCCAGAACAATTCCATGGCTGTCCTCTTGGCATTCTAGCACTTCGTTTAGCAGATGAAGTTCTTTGGGAGGCCTCCCAATGTGCCGTGTGTGGGTTTGGTTTGGATGTTGGATGTTGGAATTCTTCTCAGTCCCCTTTTCGCCCTGTCTCTGCACTCCTGACGCCTGCAGCATTTTTCATTTAAGCTAAGTAGAGCACATGCAAATGTACATAATGTGGTCTATAAATAGTATTTATTCATTTTTATATCAACCCAATGTACTGTTCTTATGATTTTGTGCTTTTATAGATGATTAGGAAACTTTGTATGTCAAGGTCTAACGAACCTTCCTTTTAAACCCCCTCTTTTTGCTTTGAACTGCCTGCCCAGTTTATTGGCTGCCAGTGACTTTCAACAAGGATTCTTTGTATGCGGCTAGTTCTTACCCAGCACTTACAGACTGTCAGACAGTCAAGCAACTTCCTGTCACTTCACTCTTAAAGGGCTATGTGGCAAGTTGCACTTTACTATCTATCCCATGTTTGCTTGTATCCGCTACCAGATACCCAAGCAAGTAATATGAAAATGGGTTTATTTTAAGAAAGTCAGTTTTTGAGATGGGAAGTGGGGCTGGTGGATGGCTGAAGATCTCCATATCAATTTCTTAGAGCTGTCTCAAAACAAAACAAAACAAAATAGACAGAACAAGAGCTGGAATTCTCAGTAGCCCAGCTGACTTGCGCTGACCTCGTGCTTGCTGGAGATTTTCCTGCCTCAGTCTCGCAGCCGGCTGGCTGGCTGGCTGGCTTCTTGGAGCCCCCGCTGAAAACCCTTCAGAGAGACTGAGCCCCCAACCTGCAGTTTGCACCCCCTTGATTTGGAAACGTTTCTTGCCAGAAGCCATTGGGTTTCTCTCTTTGTTAATGAGTTGCATAAAATTGTCTCTCACATTCAGCTCCCCGTTGTCATCTTAGAGTTCAAAGTAGCCTTTGATTCGGAAGCTATTTGATACAGTAAATTTAGTATGTTTTTCTTTAGAAGTAACAAAACTTACTGTAGGTGGTTTTTTTAAATTATTGTTGTGCCTTTTGTGAGTTACTGGGCACAGTTTACTTCAGACCTTTCCTGGCCAGGAGCAGTCTCCCTCTGAATAAATGGAAGCTGCAGATATATCCATAGCGCATTTGAGAAAATAAATTTTGGAGGGTGCAACCATTCTCTTCTTTAGTAAAGTACTTCGGAGTTTTGTTTTGTTGTCCTTATTGCAAACCAGTAATTGAGCTTTGCACTTTCTGGATGTGGTCCTTTCAAAATGTGGGTGGTACAGAAAATAATTATAACTCCATAAAGGATGTGCTGATTTCAGAAGCTACATTAAAGCTATCTGTGATATTTCAAAAACATCTAAATGAATAGATGAGTTGCCCTAGAGGCTTTCAAGGCCCCTCCCGATGTGGTGGTGAGGCTGCTCCATGCATCTGTGGCCCTTTGGTCCATCCCTCAAGGCAGGCGCCCCATTGCATGCAGGCTCCGTAATGTCTCAACTCCACCCAAGCACTTGCGAGGGTCGGATAGCACTGGGCCGTGTTTTTCAGTAGTGGTGTAGCTGTGGTGAATGGCCGGCCACACCGGTTGCCTTGTCAAGAGAGGGGAGCTGGAGTTTCCTATGCTGCCCCAGACGATTGCCGTGCCAGCAGCAGGGAGGGACTGGGCCACCTGTTAACGTGTCAACTGGGCCCTCAACATGCGACGTTCTGGTGTGGCCAGCCTTTCTGCCGTATTCACTGATCCACCAGCATTATTATGTAACAAGCTGCAGAAAATTAATTTTGTAGATCACTAATGGGGAGCTGTGTTTCTATTTCTGTGTTTACAGCTGGAAGTTTGTGTGGGTGTGCGTGTGCGTGGGTGCATTTAAAAGATCACACACAACACTGCGGCTCTGAGCAACTCTTGCAGACAGTAAATCCAGGGGACACTTGGTTGGAAATGGAAGTTGAGAATTTGTGCTCTTATTCATCAAAAATAAACATGGCTGTCAGGGTGACAATCTGAAATATCCCAAAAGTATTGTCTTTACCTGGTGAATCTTTTCCTGAGTGTTGAACACCCAGAAATTTTATTACTGTGTATTTTTCTAATAAAGCAGAGCTTTCAAGGTGCTGATAGACACATCTTGTGAACTTTTTTTCCAGGGTTTGTGTGAATGCCTGTTTTTGATTCAAATTCAAAGCACTTATTTCAAATGTGTAATTAGGTGCCACAAACAAGGTTGCAGAGCTCTGGGCATTAGCAGGGTGTGCACTGCCAACTGCCGTTTTAGCACTTTGTTCCCGCAATGGGCCCTTCTCTCTTTCCAGGTACCCAGAAATCTCTCTCGCTTCTCTTTATAACTCCATTTCTGCCATGAAGTTTACAAACAGTCCGGAGGAGAGAGCCCTGTTGGGGGGAGGGGGGGTGTACTTTTTAAGTGCTCACTGCCTAATTAAATTTTGGCATCTGATGTACAGCAATATAATGGGACTCATAGAGTCCTTTTGCCCCCTTGGTCACAAATTCAGGTTTTGACACTTAACTGTATTGGGCCGAATACTGCTTGTAATACTGTATGTAAATCTAGTTTATGCATTTGCTTCCCAATTACAAATAATAAGTTGCATCCTTGGATTTTTTTTCCTCTTCCTGTTAATACAAGTGGCTTTTTTCTTTTTATGATTACCTGAACTTCATTGTACAACTATGAATCAATGATGCTTTAGCTATCCCAAATTATTGAGCAGAAGAAATTTCTTTTTACGCTACAAAATGTATGTATCAAGATTATTTTAGCAAACCCCTCTATTATTTTAACTATTGCCCGGTTGAAGGACACTTAAAAGTCTCTTTCTCCCTGGCTGCCATCTGCTCTTCCCTCCTGACATACCCCCAAATTTGACTTGCTTGGGGGGCGCCTGGCTTTCGTTCTGTGCTGTTCTCTTCTATTCGCCTAGGAACACGCATCAAGTGGGTGCTCTGTACAACACTTGCAGTTCTTAAGATTTGGTTTTGGAGTCTTCCAAATTATAATGCAGCCTAAGCAGGGAGCAGCAAAGGGGTGGGTGGGGGAAGGGCTCAGTTTCCAAATGTAAATACCACATTATTACAAATCCTGTGTCAAGACCATATAATGGTGCTTTTTATTACAGTTAGTACATGCATTTTTAGAAATTACATGTTTTAGACAACTTTGCTGTGTATATGTATACTTCTGTATTGTTCAACTGTTAGAAAATAAATTATTTCATTATTAAAATTGTTCTAGCATTGATGTTTTGCTTAAAAATGGTTTTACTCATTTGTTTTGAAATTATTACTGTTATTAAACTCTTTCAGAGTAATATTTACAATTTGGAGCAAATCGCAGGCCTGCCCCAGGCCTTACAGAGCAACACCTCTTTGATAGGGGAGCCCACTCCTCCCAAATCCTGCAGGACTCCCCCACCCGCAATATGTGGGGCTGCCTGTATTAACAAAGTCCTTGCCAGAGGGAGGGGTTTGGGAGCTGAGCCCACACCTGATCAGACAAGAAGAACCTGCACTGCTGGGGGGGGAGAATGGGGGAAGATGCTCTAGCTCAGCCCTCCCCAAGAGTCCCTGCTTGCACTCCTGAGGGGGGGGGCATGGGCAAGGGGGTCCACCTCCTTTCGGGAGTAGTAACTGTGAGGGAACTAGTTCTACTGGACCACCACTTAAGAATGAGCCAGCAGTGAGTGTGCTGCAGCTGCCAGGAAAGTCAATGCTGCATCAACAGAGGAACAGCATGAAGATCACCAGTAGTGACAGCACCACGTTCTGTTGCACTAGAGAGACCACGCGTGGAATGCTGAGTCCCATTCTGGTCAAAAAAGATTCTGAGCCTAGAAAGTGCAGAGAAGAGCAACAGAGATGAGAAAGGCTAAACCGTACAATGAACAGTTGAGAGAACTAGGTATGTCTAATGAAGAGGAAGACTAAGAATCAACACGAGATCAATCGTCCAATTCTTGAAAGGATGTCACAGTGAGGAGGGGGGCCAACCTATTCTCCAAACAGCTAAGGGCAGGACTAGAAGTTATGAGTGAAAGATGATTAAAAGAGAGATTGACTTAAGAACTTGATATGTATACCTAACGTGATGCTCAACTCAATAGCTAAGAGCTCATGTCTAGGGAAAACTCCCTCCTTCCAGCTCTCTGACTTGGGTTTCCCTCCCCACACCAGCTGCCTTTCCCCATCTTGAAGGAGAGGGGACACCCCAACTGCTCCCCAACCGGGCCCTGCAGAGCAGAATCCTCTCCAAAATATTACAGCACTGAACATGGGAATGAAGCATTGCAGACAAAACCCCTAAATTTACAGTGGGACGCTACCCGGAATCTGTTCCTAGGTTGATAGTTTGAGTATATTTTGGTATTCCTCCCCACAAATGTTTTGTTTGAAATCTTCACCTTCTTTTTGTTTTCCTGCTCTATTTTTAGATCATAAGATTCCCTTTAGGGAAAAAAGTTGACAGGCCTGTTCTTACGTGTGAATATGCATGGGTGGCACTAGATAAACATAATTTAACCTCACGTACGAGAAATCTGAGATGCCTGCACAGTAATGAAAAATTAATGTTGGATGCTTGTTTGGTTTGGTGTGGTGCACCATATTGCCTGTGAGTTAAATGACCAGGTCCCGCCAGCTGACGGCCCTGAGTGCTGTCCAACCCTCACCCTCCCAGCCTCCTGCTTGGTGTGCAGGCAAGTGGAGACACACCCAGGGAATGTTGGTCGGAGTCCAAGGGGCGACCCAGAGCCGGCAGGAGCCAGATTGCCGTGGGGAGGAAAGGCCGCCTGGCCTGCCCAGCCGGTCAGTCGGAAGAGCAGGGAGAGCCTTCCCCTCCCCCTTTGCTTCGCTGATTGTTCGCTTCCTTGTTTTCTTGCCTGGGGATGGAAAGGTCTGGGGGGGGGGGGGCGCGAAGGTCTCCGAAGGGGAGGACCTTAAACTAGGATGCAGCCTGTAGGGGCTGGGGCACCTTGAGGGAGAGGAGGGTCTGCTCCTAGGAAAGCCTGATGATGCAGGATGAGAATCCCAGCAGGAGGGACTGATGTAGCCTCCCCCCCCCCCCAGCTGAATTCTGCTCTAAATGTTACCCTGCTCCCTTCACACAGCTTCTGAAGGTGGGGTGGGGGCTGTCCTCACCCTTCAAGACTCTCCCAGAAAGCCAGGGGTTCTAATTTCCAAAATAACAATAGGAATATATTAAATGTATATGCCGCCCAACTTCCAGCAACCTTGCACAGTGGTCCTCCCGGGATCCTTTGGGAAGAATAAACCGGAAGGCCACATGCCTTCATTCTGGGCCCAAAGGGTGGCCAGACGGGTTTTATACTGGCCCAGCACAGAGTGCTCAGCAGGCAGAATCCAGAGACAGTGGGCCATCAGGGCTGAAATCCCTGCCCCCGTTTTTGGCTGCTGAGCAGAGGTTTGGCCGGGGCTGGGGGGTGGGCAAAGCTCTGATACTTGGCAAGGGCAGCGTTGGGTGGAGGGAGGCCTTTCTGTCCTGAACACAGGTGGATGCAGCGCCCGGCTTTACTGCTCTCCACTTATGCAACCCGCAGCTCATCCACAGCTGCAGCCTTGGCCGGCCTCGCCTCCTAGGCATTCTGTTCCAGTTGTGAGATTTGAATCCTTGCCCAGAATCTTGCATGCTGGCAAGCCAGCCATTTTTCCATTGCAGAAGCCGAGGCAAAACATCCCAGATACAAAGAGCCTGCTTGTGCAGGGAGTTCTTGGTTTCCCTTAGAGTAAGTGGCGGACATTTGAGCAAGGCTTCTCTCCCTGATCCAGCGACATGTGCAAGAAGGAGCAGGACCCTGCAAACCACGGGGCTCACTTTGTTCCTGCCTCTGGCTACAGCTGAGCGGTGGGGAACCAGGGCAGAGATTTCTCTGGAGGCAGCAAGTAGCAGCTACGGTTAGGAGGAGCTGGGAAGCTGCAGGTGCCCGTCCCTGAAACTCTGCAAGGCTGAGAGCCCCTTTCCTGCTCGGTGGAATGCCGGGGAGCTTCTGGGGTGTTGGCTATTCCTCCCCCCAGTTTGGTGTTGTCGGTAAATTGGATGAGTTCCCCTTCTGCCCCTCTTCTAGATCATTTATGAAGATATGGAAGAGGACCCGGCCCAGGACAGAACGCTGTGTCATCCTATTGCATGCTTCCTGCCACGTAGGCATAGTTCCACTAAGGACGAAACCCTGTGTGTGTTGAGTTTGTAGTTGGGACTGTGAAGCGAGAGAAAGGAGACTGGGTGAGATTAAGAGGAAGCATTTGAGCGTCCTCTGCAGCTGTACCACGCCCGAGGAGGGAAGGAGTCTGTGAAGTCTTGCAGCAGGAGGTGCTCCGGAAGGGAGTCCCACTGTTGTGATGCCTGTTTGTGTAGCAATCATGTGTCACGTTCCAAAATCACATAGCTGAGATGGCTCAGAGGGGTGAGATTTTAATCTCAGGCAGGAAGTTAAGCCAGGTGATACTACCTGTGTGTACCTGCCCTGTGAGCCGATGCCAAAGTCTATAGAAGATTCCCCCCCCCCCGGGGGTCTGAAACAACAAAATCACAAAATCATTTTAATGCCTGGAAGACACACTTCACCATTTCAGCTACTTCAGTGGGTTCGCCTCCAGGTTGGGGGGGAGGTATGTCCCAGCCACCCTCCCCATCCCCCCCTGAACTGAGCAGGAATCTATGGGGGTTGCACTTTGTTGGGGTCCTTGGCTGGTAGGATGATTTCTATTTTGCTTTCTTTGTGACATGATCAACGAGAAGGTGCCACAGTACACAACACCGTTCATGCTCTGCTCCAGGACTCTACAGAAGGCCACTCCGTGAGGTGGGCAAACGGCTGCTCTCCCAGAGGCCGGCTTTTCAACCGGGCTCCACAGCGAGCAAGGACTGAGTCTGTGGACAACCTTTAACGGTTGATGGCGGCCAAAGATCCGGGTAAAGGAATGGGGAGCTGACCAGTAAGCAAGCCCTTAATTTCCTAAAACGTCAAGCTCGGAAATCAGGCAATAGCAACTGTCAATCTGTGAAGACCTTCCCTCAGAGACCCTGGCAGGTGCAGAGACGGGCACAGCTGACCCATCGTCCTGGAGCATCCAGGAGAGTTTGTAGGAAAGGAACCAAATTCCTGGCTTCAGACTTTAGTAGAGATGGTGTTTCTCTCACCTGTCAGGCAGGTGTCAATGTTTATGAGAGCTGGGACAGCTGGTTTGGCCAGTTGTGCCCAGGAGCAGCAGTGTGTCTGTTTTCATCGCGTGGTGTGTGGCTGTTTCCCTTTCTT
The DNA here is from genome assembly GCA_017656035.1 of Myanophis thanlyinensis. Taxonomy (NCBI): domain Eukaryota; kingdom Metazoa; phylum Chordata; class Lepidosauria; order Squamata; family Homalopsidae; genus Myanophis; species Myanophis thanlyinensis. The sequence continues at coordinate 16,133 of JAEANM010009029.1, forward strand.
TTTCGAGAGGAGGACCCGTGAGGCTCTGAGCCAGCCATGATTCACTAAGGTGTTTCCTTTTGAAGGGATAATGACACACGAGCCGGTTTTGGTTTCCTGCCTTCATTTATTTATAAGTCTTGACTTACGTCCCTCCAACCAGATCAGCCCACGGATGACGTGGCTGTCCTGCCCGGGTGAGCCAACACGAATGCAGGCAGGAAGTGGCCCTGGGCTCCTGAGCTCCTTCATGGGGCGTGTCAGGTGCTCCCCAAGAGGAAATGGGGGGTCCCCGGCATCTCTCGCCATCAAGGCACTTCAGCGCTTACAAAGATGCGCTTGCTCCACGAAGCCGTAGCGGAGGGGTTTCCTCCATTCAGGAGAACGCTGATGAGGCCTTCTTCCACAATCCTCTGAGATTAATGGGCTTTGGTAATTTATTTATTTTTTTTTATTTATTTATTTATCGTATTTATATACCGCCCCATCTCAACAAGGACTC
>JAEANM010009030.1:0-16612 GCA_017656035.1 Myanophis thanlyinensis
CTATAATTTTAAAATATCAGCAAATTTAATCATTTTATATTGGTTTTTAATTGTTGTCTCTATGTATTTTACTTGCTATGAACTGCTCCCAGTCCCTTGGGAGAGGGTGCGGTATATAAATTTAATAAATAAATAAATAAATAAATAAATTTATCCTTCAGCTATATAGCAGGGAACTAAACGAAGGTCCCTCTTTCTTTCTCATGAGTCAACACTTCTTTGCAAATGCTTTCTTTGATTAATTTGCTATGACCAATTAAGTTCTGAAACCATAACTAACTTTAAAGGACCCTGAAGCACAGCCGAAGGTAAAAGTGAAGCTACACAGCTTACCACCGACTTTCCCGCCTAGAACAGCCTTTTCGGGGGAGGGAGGGCTCCTTTCCGTGACGTCCTACCAAGGCCGCCCAATCTAACGATCGGGTGCACGTGCTAAACAGAAAGGCAGAGGCGTGCACCGTGCACGCCTGCGCTCTGCGATGCTCTATAAATTATAGAGAAGGCGTTCTTAGTTTCTGGCGGGGCGGGGATTTAAGCCGTGGAAGGCTTAGCTGGGTGGTGCCGCTCATAGGTGTAGCACCACCCGCAGCGGCACGTGCCGCTTGTTTTCCCCCCTTAAGCTTCTGGTTGGTGGCCTGGGGATCCCCACGTGCGTGCCTGCGAAGAGCAAGAAAGGGGTCAGCGGCAGCAGCAGCAGCGACGGCGGTGGATGCGTGGCCGTGTGGTTGTTTGCCTGCGAGCTGGGGACTCTCCTGCTGGTTTTGCCGCACCGCCAACTGCGGAGCTTTTGCTCAGCTCCCGAGCTCCTTTGGCGGCTGCTATGCTGTGGAATAGCTCGGACTGCGCCTCAAGCTCTAGTGCTGTGCCCTCCTCCGGTGCCTTTTCCCTCCTTCATGACTACTCCGCCGCCGCCCGCGGCGGCGGCAGCACCCGTCCTGGGGAGGCTCATGGCCCCTGGGCCTCCTGAGCATGCTGCTTTGGCAGCCGACCCCCCCGTGAGAGCAGCTAGCGGGATCCAAGAGCTACGGGCAATGCTGCCCTCTCAGAGAACGGCTCCCTCTCCCTCCTGTCGGGCGATCCCCACGGGCAGCCCTGCTAGGTTTGTCCTGAATCCTGTGGGCGCCCGGCTTCCCCTTAGTTTCGTCCCACCCTTCGCTCCTCAACCCCAAGTGCTGCCTGTTCCCCTAAGGATCAAACTAGTCCCCCCGACTCCGGGTCAGCAGCTCCCCAAGTCGAGCAACATGGGTGTGAGGCAGGCAGCCCCTCCCTCAGGAGGACCCAAACCCGCACAAACGACAATACAATTGCCTGCTAATTTTCAGATCCCCCAAGGTAAGCAGCTCCCTTTTTGGACCGTTTCGTTTGATCTTAATTATGGCTCTTCCTATAGAGTGAGTCAAAGTTAGGGTGTATTTTGAAGCACCCAAATGATGCAAAGTTTTGTTCTGTCAGTGAGAACCTTTTTTAAAAAAACCCGGATATATAAAACCCTGTGTGGTACTCCACATCCTAGGATTTTTAATGCCAATTTCTATCCTACTCCAGCATTTCTCCACACATGTGCAGCTATAACTTCTTCCATGGTCAATTTCATATTTAGGAAGCTGTATTCATGATTTCTTGAAGACTACTAGGCCTTTTGAGATAGAGGGAGTGGGAGAGAAGAGAAAGCACCCAGAAGATACCTAACATTCCTCAGTATATCTCATTCAAAGGAGTCTTTTGAACTGCACTAAATTAGGTGCCCAGTTTCTATCCAAATTCTCTAAATTGTACTTGGGCTGCTTGGACAGAGACTTTCTTTTTACACTCCAAATGTAGGACAACTCACTGCAAAAAATATTCACATCATACCTATCTACTACTATTTGGTCACTGGTCACCTTTGAAATATAGGGAATAGGAATCAGTGTTCTCAGTGCATGTCAAAATAATCTAAACATAGTCTAACTCTTTCATTCCTAAAAGTATAAAATCCAAACAATAGGAAGTCCAAAAATCCAGGTGTGGATTTAAGAGTTTTAGAAAGTTGGAAAGACAGTGTACACCTAAATAACACAGTTACCTATTTCCCTCATTTTCCAGGTTTAGAAATGTTTAATGTAAAATTACAAAAAAAAATAGTTAAATTCTTAAATCTAGAATAAGATTTATATATTTTAGGGCGCGAGTCTCTGAAATGAACATAAATTTACTGTATATGTTTATTAAGCATTCCAAATATTTGCAAGTAAGTATTTTTCATGTGTAAAACCCATTGAGGCAATAAGTAACTTTTAAGGTATGCATACGTATATATCTTCTGTTGGCTTCTTTTTTATTGCCACTTATTTTTTCCCCAAATATAGGATCTTTCCTTCTATTATCTATTCAAAATAATCAGGTGCTAGATTCATTATTATCTTCCATTGTGCAACCTGGTTTTATTTCATCTAGTTTTGTATGATTTACTCTTGTTCTGTGTCAACCATTTTCAGCACTGCAATTCAAAGGCTTCCCCGTTTCTGAGAATCCAACTTTACAGCCATGTAAAGTTAGGGAATACAATACATAATATTCCTCTGATCTTAGAAAAATACAATCTGCTCTTATGTTAATTTCTTCTCTGTTTCTTTGCATTGTTGCTATTACCTGGTAACACAATCAAGGCTTAAAATTATTACTGTCATACTCCTTTCCGTACATTTTTCATTTCTAAACAAACTAGTAGCATTTATCAGGATATTTAAAATTGTTAAAGTTAATGATAATTTCTATCTCTTCTACTCCAGCATTTCGCAGAATAAATTTGGTGTTACATTTAAAAATCTGACTATATACAACTTCGGTGCCATCCTGTCTCAGTTCTGAACTTTCAGTTTTCCAGACTTTATTTTAACTTTTTCCTGATCATCAAATAAATAAATTCACCCATGATTTTAAGAGCTATCTATAATTTGTCGTAGACTATGTGAGATAAATGTAATTGTTTGGTATATTGCTCTTTTTTATAGAGTAGCATAAATTAATCTCTTGGTTTATTGTCATAAAACATCTCAGTTGTTAACTTGAAATATTATGTAATAATAATAACAATAATTTCCAAATAAAATATCCTTTATGATTATTTAATAGAGTCTAGCACAATAAGTTGATATCTATGTTATAACAGTACTTTATATTTTAAAATTAAAATCTGAGGTGACCTTGGTGCTCTCCGAATTTGATTGATTTGTTGCAGACATTTCATTACCCAAACTAAGTAACATCTTCAGTGCTAGTATGGAGTGGGATTTGCTCTCAGTTTATATTCTGATCTAGTGATTTGTCCTGTCAGCATTGCTGGAAGTGACCTTGGTAGTTTTTTGGTTGGGCTGTTTATTTGACAGTTCCTTGATTGGGGTCTTGTTTGCTTCTTTGATTGCTAGTCTGATGTTAATTTTGGTGTTAATTTCTGGTTACCTGGGAGATGATTGCTAGCGGGGAGATGTTTTAGTCTTTTTGTTCCCTTTTTGGCTTGTTCCTTGTCTTTTGAACTGTTGTAGGTGTTTATGACTGGGCGATTTGTCAGAGTGCCAGACTTCCTGGTATTCTCTAGTGTTGTAAGACTTGGCTTGGTCTAGAGTAGTTACATTCTCCTAGTTGAAACTAAGGTTAAGTCTGTTCATGTGTTGTGAAATTAAATAATTTTTACCTCTGAGGACTGAGAGGGCCGAGACCTGCCAAGACAAAGGCAGTAGGCTCAAGCCGAGGACTAAGAGGGCCGAGACCTGCCGTGAAGACCTGGAATGGCGCGCCGGATGGACACTGGTCATAACAGCAGATATTGTGTTTCATCTCTGTTCCTTCTCCTTCTCTCACTACTTATATTCACTTCCCTCTAACTCTCCCTATCCCTATCCTTATTATCCCTATCCTTCCTGCAGACTGTTCCTCTTGCTATCCTCCATTTTGCAGTCACATAAGCATTTCACTGCATGTCATATATGTGTCATGTATGTGACAAATAAAACTTGAACTTGAACTCATCTTTTGACAGCTAGTTGGTCTTTATGGATGTGTTCTACTAGTTTTCTGCCTGTTTATGCTACATAGTGGCTGTTACAGTCCTTTCACTGTATTTTGTAGATGACTTCTGTTTTTTCTTCTGGAGCTATGGGTCTTTGGGCTTACTTAGGATGTTCTGGAATGCTTTAATTGGTTTGTGTGCTACACTGATGTGATATTTTGGTAGACTTGTGTTTCTATCTTGCCATCATGGACTCTGCTAGTAAAGGTATCTAGGAAGGGTAGCGTCTTCTTCTTGTTTTCTTCTTTTGTGAATTTAATTCCTTTGAAGATGTTATTGATGGTTTTGTGTATTCTCTAATTCTTTTTTATATGCTAAAGGTGTCATCTACATATGCAATCCATATTTTCGATTGAATGTTTAGAAGTACAGAACACATATTCTCCTATATTGGTAAAATCTGTTTATCCAGATATTTCGGAAAGTCTAAGCACTGGATTGAATGATTATGTGTAATAAGGTCTGTAGTGATCATACAAGTAGACTTTTCCCCAGAATAATCTGTGTTCATCCTGGCCCTTCAGTTCTTTCAACACCATTGAAATCAATTCCATCCATCTTGCTGTTAATTATCTTCTTCTGTTTCCTTACATAGCATTGTTCTAGCCAACTCAAATGTAGAATTGGAATGTCAGCCCTACACATAGATCGAGAAATCAAAACTTTTATTGGAATGGCTGTAGTAGAATCTTTCATGTTTGATTGTGTTTCTCCTCCTTTCTCTTTCATTTTCATGTGAATTAAGTGAAAACTTTTTTTGTAAATCTTTTAAGTATGGGCTTCAGCAAGCCCTGTTCCCTTGGTAATGAATCTTCCTCTCTCTATGAAAGCTATTCTCTACTCTCTACTTAAAGGAAGATGAAGCAGGTAGAAGATTAGCATGTCAGGCATACCACATCTATGTGGAGCTGCTCAGCAGTAAGAATTGAAAGAGTGTAAATGTATCCAAAATAAATAGAAAGTTAAGTGCAAGTTATGGATCCATTAATGACAACATGATTAGCCCAGCAAGCTGCAAATCAGCAGCAGCACAAAAGTAGTCTTCTATAATTATAAAGAAAGACTATGAAAGAATAGCACAAAAAATATTGTTTTTTGTAACCAATCTGACACACTGTAAGCATAGAATTTGATGATTTGTTTTTGGGTTTTTTTTCCTGTTTTTTGTTTGTTTTTTTGTTGTGTATGTTTTTTTTTGTGTGTGTATTTTTGTACGTTTGTTTTAAAAATAAAAAATCTTTATAAAAAAAAAGTAGTCTTTGGTAAAGCCCTTCCAAATAAAAACAGTTACAACCATAAGAAAGGAGTTGGCATTTATAGGAATTGACCTCTGGAAAATTATACTCAATTATAATAAGAAAGCAGAGTGTCTCCTTGACTAAAGAACTCCCATTTTAGTTCAGTGTTTTGTACGAACATACCATTTTGAGGAATTAATTATTATTGTAATTCTGCTTGTGCTGTTAAGCAGTATCAACAGAGGATAGTATGATGTGAAGTTTTTGTGGAATTCAGTATTTCCTGTGCTAATTTTCTCTTCTGTAAACATTGATCACACAGGAGATATTTGAGAAAATGTTCCTTGTCTAAAATACTTATTTTGGATCTTTCTGTGAAACATACCTGTTACTGGTTAAACTGATACTGTCAAGATTTCATCACTTCCTCTCTGTTCACTTCCAAATTCTTCTGTCTCTGATAATGTGCAGTTTGGATTTTTACCTGACTAGTGTTCTCTCCATTATTGAGTCACATTATAAGGTCTCCGTTGCAGAAATACTTAACTAATTCAAATTTTCCTTTGTACTATGCCTTTCCACTGTACTATTTTCATAGGTGGAACAGCCTTGGGAATATTTTTTAACATAAATAATACTTTTAACTTCATTGTTTCCCAATATGCATATTCTTTCTGCCATCTGATAACCAGCAGCCCTTGGTACAATGTTTCTTTCTTGGTTTGATAACCAAAGAAAGGAATATGTACACTTCCAAATAGTGTATAGTGGTAGTTGAGGGCTGCATACAGTTTATATTAAGCAAATGATGAGCTAAGTTAGAATGAGTGACTGAATGGCTTAAAGTCTCCCAGGGATTATGCCGGAACTTAAACTTGGATCTCTTGATTCAAGCCTAGCACTTTAACAATATATCTTTGCAGCCATTAAAAGAAGCATGAATCACAAGTGGTGTAAGTCTGTTGAATTTGATTTATACATGTTCATTTTTCATCTGTCTCTTTATTCCATTTATTTATTCCATCTGATGTTCATTTCGTTTTAAAGCAATCCATTAAAAAATCAGCACATTGTTCTTAGGACATGCATTTTAATGTACTTTTTCTAATGCATTTTTTTACCAGAATCTTATTTTGTGATTTGATACATTATACTTAAAAGCATATATATTTGTTTCTCACTTTCCCTAATCAGTCAGCAAAACCAATCCACTAGGCACCTTGTCCTCAATCTCAGGAGCAGTAGTATTGCTATAACTATATTTATGTAATCTATTGGCTAGCTAAATCTATAATCGTTTTGGGCATGCCTATGGAGATTCTAAGTCATCCAGGTCATGGTTATCCCAAAGGTCATTTTTCAAGAGGCAATTAGACTTTCTTGTTTTTCTTTGAAGACATTTCACTTCTCACCCAAGAAGCTTCTTCAGCCATGATTGGATAGTGAGAAATAGAAGGATTCTGCATATACCACATTGTTCAGTTTTATCGAGGACACAGATAAACCTCCAAGTGGCCTCAACGACTCTCTAAAAGAATGCAAATGGCCAGCTATCTGCTCAGAATATAAAACCTTCCATTCCCTACCATCTAGTCAGAGCTGAAGAAGCTTCTTGGACGAGAAGCAAAACACTTCAAAGAAAAACAAGAAAGGCCAGTTGTGTCTTGAAAAAGCACCTTTGGGACTTTGGGCATGTCAGAACTAGGGAAATCAGAAGATTCAGGTAGCTCAAATGTGTATCAAGATTTCTTATAAGTGTAAGCTCTTTACCAGAATCAAAACTACTAACAGTCAAGGGAAATTAGCGGAAGTTAAGAATATACAGGAATTCTAGGTGGGCTGGACTTAAAGCTCTTGTGAGTGTGAAAGGACTCATGACTGATGACACATTTCATTCCTCCCTCACGCTCACCTTGGTCATATCCTACAGTTTATAAAATATAACAATAAAAACAAATTATGCATCCCTTAGAAAGAAAACATCTGGAGGAAAGCAACCGTATAATAGATCAAATGCCACACGGACTCTGACCCAAAATTTGAGGGAAGAGCAATACCATGGAAAGCTACAGGTAGTCAATGCTTAACAACAGTAATTGGGACTGGCAACTCCATCATTAAGCGATTTGGTCATAAAATGCAATGTCATTTGATTGGACCCACTTACAACAGCAAGTTGTCATTGTTCATTTATTAATTCATTAAATTTATTTGCTGCCCATCTTAACCACAAGGTGACTTTGGGTAGCTTACAATGTTAAAAAGAATAAAACAATGCAACAACATGTACACAACAAAAGTAAACACTATAAAAATACAAATAAAGTTAAAAGATGGGGAGGACAGAGTAGGCTGACCAGGAGTGATGTGGGATGTGTTATTAACCTGTCTACCACCTCCAGCATGACCTTTGGAGCCCCAGGCCAATTGGCAGAGTCAGGTGTTCAAGCCTTTGTGGAAAGTCAGGAGGGTGAGAACCAACCTCACTCCTTGGGGGAAGATGTTACAAAGAACTAGAGCAAATTGGTAAGCAAACGGTTGTTAGGCATAATGTCACATGCCATTTTGCATTTTCCTGCAGGCTTCCCCACTGACTTTACTTATTGGAAGCCAGCAGTGAAGGACACAAATGGTGATCCTGGGACCGGGATACTGTAGCTGTCACAATTTTAAGCTGATTAGCAAACATCCAAATTGTGATTACATGACTGTGGGAAAGTTGCAGTGGCCGCCACTACAACTCTCAGGCATAAATCTTGTTAACTGAACGGTCACTGTTGCTGAACAGTGGTCATTAAAGAAGAACTACTTTGCATATGAAGCTCTAAAAGCCCTAAAACCTACTCTGATATCTTTTTCTGCCCTCCCAACCACTTTTTTCTCAAAGAAAACACATCTTGTAAAAATAATACAAATATTAAACAGTAGTTATAATTAAACATGTATGTTTGTTCCTGTAAACCAAACAAAATTTTCTTCAGTGATATAGTGAGAGAGCTAACAAACTTAAACTCTTGAAATGTTTGAATGTTATATTTTATTTGTACCAGTAGATGGCAGTGTTCTATAATCTACAATTTGATACACAATATTAAAAGTTATTTCTCAACCTTGCATAAAGTTTGCATTCCTTTGTCGGTAGAAGACAAATAGGAAAAACATATACCTTATTTCATACCTTATGAAAATGTTTCTAACATTTAATACAGACTTACAACCCTGGTATAACATAACACTCACTGTACCACATTTGGTATAATACTCACTGCAAAGTAAAGCTTGTTTCCAAGTTTATTGTAATCAAAGCATTTGAACAATTTTCTTAGTAGGCAATAAGGTTTGCATTCTTTTGTTCAGGTTTTTTTGTGTTAATAGTTTTTATTAAACATTTTCACATAACTATAAAATCAACATGAAACTATAGTGAAAGAAAAAAGACATTAGCAAATCTGTAAATCATCAAATGCACATTTTTTCCATTTTCAGCATAAAGCCAGGAGAGGTTTCCAGTCTTTTATAAAAGTAATTCCTATCACTGATCCAACAGGTCATTTTCACCGTTACTGCATCTTCATGATCTATTGCTCTGTTATGGATATATCAATATTTTTCACATTTGTGTTTATAATAGTTCTGCTGCAGTTACCACATACTATTGGTTTTCAGTACGTTTACTCTCATTGGCTATCCATAAACCCCAATAAGAATAGTTATGGTATCATCTGAATATTGGTCTTTAAAATTATTTGTATAATTGTACATATTTGAATCCAATATTATTATGATTTTTCACAAGCCCCATACCATAACTCATTTTCAGTAGTGATTAGAAGTACTTTCATTTATCTCTGATAATGTCTGCTCATATGCAATCATATCATTTTATAAAAGTTCCTTCTTAAATTGTAATGTAGTGTGAATTTCAGTGTTTTTAACCACATTCTCTCTCATTTATATGTTACAACCAAAAATTATAAACCATGTTATCATGCATCCCATCACTTATTCTGTTTCAGATCTCTGCAAAAGTTTATATATTTTAGCAATAATGTGTTCATTTGTACATACCGGTAACACAATTACAAATTCTGTTTTATGCTCAATTCTAGTCTCCTTTTTACTTGTATTAAATGTCTCTTAATTATTTATATGAAAACCATTGGCAATTAAATTTTCCTGCAGTCATTTGTTCTCTTGAAGATCTCCATCTTCTTGTACTAACAACTTCTGATATGTTAACTGTTTGTCTTTTCCAATTGTTTCTTTTTTATAAAATGCTTCTTGTGCTCAAATCATTGAGGTATTTTTGAGTATAACCTAGGTTTATCTATATACCATACTTTTAAACTAGCACTGGTTTTTTTTTCCACTTAGTAAGTAGTATGTGAAATTAGGCTTGGCATGGAGAAATAAGATTCTATATCCACCATCCTCCCTCCATTGGAATATCCTAATTGATCTATAGTGGTGGCAAACCTTTTACTTAGCAAGTGCCGAAAAGTGCACACTTTGCGCAAGCAATCCACACTTGCGTGTGGCTCCTCCACGTGCGATGCATGTGCAACTGCACCATCTACACATGCAAGCAGCTTTTACATGTGCAATGCACATGTGCTGCGTGCAGGCACTCACGCGCACATGAGCAATCCCGTGTGCATGCGCAGGAGAGCTCCAAAGACCAGCTAGATTTCCTGCTGCAGTCGCATACATGCACAGCAGATGCCTGAAGATCAGCTGGGTCTCTGCAATCATGCATACGTCCATGTGCAATCGCATGTGCATGCTCAGCTGGAGGTAAGTTGGCTGACAGCTTGTGTGCCCAGCAAGATGGCTCTGCGTGCCCCCTGTGGCACCCGTGCCATAGGTTCGCCATCATGGATTTATTCTGTTTAGTAAACTATTAATGTAAATTAATGTAAAAGTAACTGTGTTTTGAGTATAGCAAAGACTATTTTTAATCTATTCTTATAGTGTCAATAAAGGCCAATATTCATATGTGAACCATCTTTATTTTGCATTAAAATCAGAAATAACACAAGCTGACAAGCTTGATCATACTTAAAGTATAAGGCTCTTGGGACTCTTCTAACTGTGAAGAACTTGAAGAAATTAATTCTTAATTTGCTTGTTGCTTAAATATGCTTGATGGTTTTTTGTGGTGAAAATATTAGTCGCATTTATTGTAACTAGCTGCGAATCTGCAAAAAGTGTAGTCATCTATCATTTTAAAAGGCTCCTAGAGAAATATGCTGTACTATTGCACAGAAGTACTAAAATTTTGCAGTATTTCCTATCTTAACATAATTTCAGGCCTAAATACAATAAAAGATGGTATTTCTTTCACTTTGTTTATATTTCCCTAAGCTCAAAATAATATATTCGTTATTTAGTAAGGAGGAATAGTGGAAAATCTGTTTTGTTTTCTCTTGCAGGAATGATTCTGGTCAGAAGTAATACTGGTCAATTAATGTTGATATCTCAACAAGCATTACAAGCTCAGAGTCAGACCTCAAATAACACTCTAACTGCACCTACAGTCAAAATTCAGCCCATACAGGTAATTCCATACCAGGAATTCCTTAAATCTTCTTGCTGTTCTTGATGCCTGTAAGAATTAGATAGTATGAGCTTAGGTTTTTCCAAAACCAAGGCATTAGTATAACTCCTGACAGCGTCCACAAGTCTTCCTATTCTGACTTTTTATGTATTCATTTAAAAATAAGAAAATGACAGGTATCAGTTTTTGTCATTATTGACCTTTACAGGAATGTTTTAGCCTGGACCTATACATATCCTTAGAGAATAAAGATAACTGTTCAAATAAATGCTTTATTTGAAAATTGGCCCACAACTCCAAATGTGATTAAGCGGTAGTGGCATAGAGTACCAGTGTGTTAGAACAGATGATGAGAATCAATTTTCCAGCTCGTATTGTGGTAAATTGCTGTTTTGGGACTGCCTACATCCTCCATAGCAGCCAGTTTGAGATAGTGCTCCTAGAATACTTTCAAAATATGTCCCCTCTCCTTCCCCCAAATTGCTGGATTTTTTGCTGCTATAATGCAAGTTTGTGGGTATTGAATTGCAAGGACCTTATAATTTAGGGTGACCAACCGTCCTCTTTTGCCCGGGCATGTCCTCTTTTTACGTCCTGTCCGGGGCATCTGGGCGGATTTTATAAATTTTATAAATTTACCCGGACGCCCCGGACTGGACATAAAAGTTGCGATGCCATGTCCGGGCAAATGGAGAAAAGCGAGAGGCTCCAGCAAGAGGTCCCGAAACAAGCTTCTTGCTTCTCAGCCGAGTTTGGATTTGCGGTCGATTTCTGGTGAAGGGAAGCCCCCGCCCCCCGCCGCCGCCACTGACGCCATCCTGCCCCTGACGCCGCCCCGCCCCCTCCGCCAACACCCCGCCCCCCCGACACCGTCCCCCGTCCTCTTTTTTGGCTATCAAATATGGTCACCCTATTATAATTAATCTGATGTAGGATTTATTTTGCTTTTGCTAGTACAATTTGTCTATAAGTAAAATGCAACAGAAGCATTTTTTCAGTTACTGCCACTGTTACTGTTTTCAGATGATAAATATTTGCAGTTTTAAAAATATTTTCTTGCATATAAGGCAGCATGAATGTGTCTTTGAATAATCAGTCATAAATGCAACTTAACCTTTTGCATTACCCCGAGTGCTATAACATTTGTAATAACATTCAAAGAAGTTTACAACTTACACAAAAATAGGAAAAAAATGTGTATGTGGGAATCTACCATTTGTATGCCAAAGCTGATAATTTATTTCCACTTAGTAAGGAACTTTCATTCAGTATTAGCTGGAAAGTGATTTCTCCCATTACATCTGTTTCTTTACTTTATTGAAAGAATTCTGGAACTCAGGTACTTAAAGTACTAACGGCTCCTGTTAAAACGCTGTCTTGGGCAACTCATTCTATTACTTCTACTGTTAAGAAGCCTGCTATAATTCAGGTATGATTTGCATTCTGTTTTCTGATTTTTAGTTTACTAGCTAACATTTTTATTACAGTGGTTTACAAATCTAAAGAAAAAACTAGCTTTAAAATGTGCAATTCCAGATTCATTTTAGATCTACATGCCAAATGTGTCTTCTTCCACCGCAAATAGCCTATATAAATTATTTCTGATCAATATTGCTGAATGCTTCTCTATAGGGAGTAGCAATTCTAAGTTTCTATGAAGTGTGACACAATAAGATGATCGGCTTCATCAGGTGTTATAGATTCTCTGCTTCTCAGAGCTAATGAAGTTTGTAATATTTTTATAGATACACATGTGCTTGTAGTAGCCATGGCTTTAGGTGTCCTGTCTTTATATTTGTCTTTGATTTGAGCAAAATTAACTGTTTGCTTGTAATAAGAATTGGATAAGCCAGAAGTAAGAAGGCCCTTGCTTTCTGGAGTCCTTTTACAAGCCATCAGACTGCTAGCCAACCTCCTTCTAGAATAATAAAGTAAGTATTTAGCATGATACAGATACTATGTAAGCATTGAATCAAATATGGGGCTACCATTTGGGAAAGGAAGAGAAGGAGCAGATCAGTAGCACAATCAGCCACTGAGTCATGACTAGCTATGGTTTCTTGCTGGCCTTCAGTATCAACCAGTATCACAGCTGCCTTTGCAGTGACAACCCTGCTGACTGTTAATAAATGTGAATTGAAAAAGAAAAGCAAAACTTTGCTTTTGTTAGCTCAACTACCCTATGGTGATATGATTGTGCCCATAAGATATAAAAGTTGAGAAAAGACCAAGGCGCTGTGTGGAGTCATTTGGCAGTCAATCCCGCCTTCTGTCTCTTACATACAAAGGCCAAGATGTGTGACATTAATCAACAATTATTTCCCTATTTGTGCTTGAATAATGCACAGTGTTTTAAGACAAATAAAGATATGATAAAACATGGGTACAGATTGTAGCAAAAATTCCCTAAGTTAAATTCAGTTTAACTCAGTGGCTAATTAGATAATTGTACTTCCCCTAACCAGATCATATTTTTGCATGCCATGCAAATGAGGCATCTATGAAATCCTGGAAAAGGAGTTGCCCAAAGGAAAAAAAAGATAGAGCAGAGAAACTTGGATGTAGAAAAGAAAAGCTGATGCTAGTTTTTCTCTTCCTTTTCTTTTAGAACTCATCCAATAATTTTGAAAACAAAATATCATCTAATAAAATAAAATTACTGTCCAAATATAAATTAGCCCTGTAAAAAGACTGACTAAAAAATCAATCTAGCATCCTGAATTTAGTTTTAATTAATGTGTGTCAGAATTAGTGTGGTTGTGACCATTGCTAAATGCACAAAGAAGTCGTCTTCTGAATCCTTCCCAGGGTGATAACAAAGCTCAGTTACTCTTGCAAAGAACAGGTAGGCCTTAACAGTCGAGCCCAAAACTTCTGTTGCCAAACAAGACAGTTGTTAACTGATTTTTGCCCCATTTTACAACCTTTCTTGCCACAATTGTTAAGTGAATCATTGCAGTTAAGTTAGTAATAACATGGCTGTTAAGTGAATCTGACTTCCCCATTGGCTTTGCTTGTTAAAGGGTCACAAAAGCCCAGGAGACTGCAACTGTTATAAATATAAGTCACTTGCCAAACATCTGGATTTTGATTTATGTGATCATGAGTCACATAAGTGTGAAAAACAATTATAAGTTACATTTTTCAGTACTATTGTAAGTTTGAACGGTCACTAAATGAACTATTGTACGTTGAAGACTATCTGTAAATCCTTTCTCAAATACCTAATTTAATATACAGTTCTTTAAGAGATCATATATCAGTCAGAGGAAAATTCGCTCTCATGGAAATATACTTTATTATGCAGCAATATCTGTGTTGGTCCTGCCAGGAATGTTGCAAGTAACTTGTATGTTGAATGTCTTTCAGTGTGTAGCATCACCAAATATTATAGGCTCGAACACAAAGTCATTGGTTGCTGGGTCATCAGCAAAGCCTCCTGTTTCTGACTCGCCCATGTTGGCTTTCACTTCAAAACCAGTTGCTGATACAGATGACACCAAAGTCACCCAGCCTATCAGTTATACAGTAAGTACAAAATAGGCTAGCGTTGCAGAAATAGCAATTTCCTAACCTTTTGATCTAAGTCACAGTCATCTGTTTTCTTGTCAGGAAATGCTGGAAAACGTGAAAAAGTGCAAAAACTTCCTTGCAACACTAATAAAGCTGGCCTCCAGTGGACCTCAAGCACCTCAGATGGGGCAGAATGTGAAGCATCTGGTTCAAAGTCTGTTGGTAAAAGCTCATCTGCAAGTACTCTTGTCTGATTCTGAATGTCTTTGCTCAGGAAAGCTTCCTATGGGACTTCATCTGTGTAGGAGAGGGGTTTTAAACTCAAGGCCTGCAGGCCGGATCCAGCCCATGGGGTGCTTAAATCTGGTCCACAGGCCAACCTGGAAACAGTGAAGGATCAGCCTGCAGTGCCTCTGCCAGCAAAAATGGGCTCCTTCCATTTTTAGCTGTGTCAGGCCCCTGCAACCCTCCGCCAGCAAAAACAGAGTTTGGGAGCCCATTTTCGCTGGCAGAGCGCTCGGGCCACAACAGGCATCCTGACATGAGTGATGTCAAACTGGCCACACTGACCCTGGCCATGCCCTCCCCCCACATTGATGTGGCCCTCAGTGAAATCAAATTTGACACCGCTGATGTAGAAAGTTGTAGTTCGAAGCTGCTTGGTTGGAGTTTCCGACCTTCCTGCCCATCTTAACATACCGGTATCTTCTAGTCCTTACATATGCAGAGCTATATAATGTAGTCCTGTTGGCATCTTCATGGCCTCCAGGAGAAGCCACAAAGACATTACAGAAATATTATGTATAATCATACTGTTATCACACAAATGAAATCAATTACGTGCTTGCATCATTTGTACCATTCATATAATGGTGCCTTATGTTGTCATTTCATCGCAGAAAATCTGTTTGTTTGGGCAGTGTTGAGTCACTACTGAAATAAAGAGCAACTGGTCACTAACCGCACAGCTCGATACTTCTCCACTGGTACCAGCTGTGAAAGCTTACACCAGTATGTTATGTATTTATTTTTGTGAATATTTATAGGGGAACTAATTTTATAAATAACTAAGCTAACATCAGATTATTAGGAGTGGTTTTGTATCTACACTAATTGCCTTCGGGTGCCATTTCTGTGATTAACTTTTACTTCTGCTTGTGGAAGTCAAATCATATTAAAACTTAGCAGTGTTGCTTTCTGGGGAAAATAGGGAATCCGTTTTTTTGCTATGTCCAACATTGGATTTGCTGCGTGATAAAAACAGAAAAATTTACCTTACATAAGAAAATCATTCCCTTACTTACAAGAATGTTCAATAAGCTTGGAGTATCATAATAGCTTAAAGCCTGGCTCTGCTATAATTTTGTGTCATTTTGTAAGATGATTCCAGAATAGAGACACTGTATGAAATAACACCCCTTTGGTCACTTTTTTTTCTATTATAGTGGTTAAAATACTGACTTTTAGTTCTAGTAATCTCTGTTATAATTTTTTTACATATTTTAGCCCACCTTTACTATTTTTATAAATTCAAAAGACAAACATACCTAATATTCCTTCCTCATCATATTTTCCGCACAACAATAACCCTATGGGGCGAATTGGGCTAAGAGAGAATGACTGACCCAAAGTCACCCAGCTTGCTATAATTCATGGTATGATTTTAAGTATGGGAGGGAGAGAAAAAAGGAACAAATATCATGCAAATGGATGCAAGGATGCAAAGCTATACAAATGGTCCTCGATTTATGACTATAATGGAACCCAGAATTTTCATCATAAGCCATCAAAATCATAAGTCAAGGCACCCACATGACCAGAACCAATTTATCACTTTGTCTGTGGCTTCATTAAGTGAATGCCATGGTCATTAAGCAAATCAGTTTATTCCTATGGGTGGTTTTTTTTTTCAGAAACTAGCTGAAAAGCCTGAAAATCAGCAAAAACATAGTAAATCGTGGTCATCTTATGGTAGAATTCTGCAACTGGGTGTAAAGGGGCAAGTTGGAGAACCCGGGGGGGGACAGCCTTGGCCGCAACCTTACCAATTTGATCAGGCATTTTGGCCTCTGTCTGACCACCCCCCAGTGACTTTGGAAGATGGACACGAACATTTTAAACACCGGTGCAGAGACATTAGGGATTGGGCCCCTGTTAAATCTACCCCCCGTTGGGTTTTTAATGATGATTTTTTAAATTAGGGTTAGGGAGGGGGTGGGGGGCCCTTTGTTAGAGGTTAAGGCCAGACCGAGGGTG
>JAEANM010009031.1:0-16612 GCA_017656035.1 Myanophis thanlyinensis
AATAAATAAATAAGCAAACTTGGTGGGATTTGAACCAGCAGACAGCAGAAGTATTGCTGTAATGCAGAACTGCACTCTAATCATTGCGCCACCGAGGCTCCTTTATTGATTCTACATTTATTATTTTTACAAAAAACTCAAGGCAGCAAACATATCTGACATGTATTTCCAACATACCTTCCTCCTCTTATTTTCCCCACAACAACAACAACAACAACCCTGTGAGGGGGTTGGGCTAAGACAGAGTGATTGGCCCAAAGTCATCCAGCTGGCTTTCATGGCTAAAGTGGAACTGGAACTCACAGTCTGCCACTTTTTAGCCTGGTGCCTTAACCTCTAGACCAGTGACGGTGAACCTCAGTGATGGGATGTAGCCGGTTTTACTACCAGTTTGGTGAGCGCGTGCTTCAAAACTGCCACTATTGAGCTTACCTGAGGCAGCCCAGGTGATTAGGAAGATACGGAAAACAGCTGTGCCACGTGATTCAGTTGAGCTGGAAAGAAAAAAAGAAAGAAGGTATAAGACAGGATAGGGCAGTGGCAGGTGGGCGGGGCCAAATGGCCATTGCCACTACCGGTTCGCTAGAACCGGTGCGAGCAGGCAGCATTCCCATCATTGGTGAACCTTTTCGGCATTGAGTGCCAAAAATGCACATGCGCAAGCGCGCTTGGCTGAACAGCACTTGTGTGCTGACATTCACATGTGCCACTCGAACCGGCGCTTGCATGCGCAGCAGAGACCTGAAGACCAGCTGGGTGTCTGGAAACATTCGCACGCGCATGCAACAGAGAGATCTGAAGACCATCTGGGTCTCCGGAAACATTCGCACGCGCATGCAGTGGAGATCTGAAGACCAGTTGGAGATGAGCTGGGGTGATGGCGCGCATACCCACTGAGAGGACTCTGTGCCACCTCGGGCATGCGTGCCATAAGTTCTCCACCTCTGCTCTAGACCAAATTGGCTCTCTCCAGATCCTTAAGAAATGTGCTCATTTTGTATCCCTTCCCTACCATTGATGGAAATAGACCTCTGTTTCCTACTTGATAGAGCCTTCCACTAAATTAATATTAGACTGGCCTAATTATTTGGCAGTGCCAGCAGAGATAGTTAAGTGGTCTAGAATTTTAGATTACATCGGGGAACATTCAGAAGAAAGAAAGAAAACATAACACAAGAAACAACATAACACACTTGTATTCCTCAACTCACTAGATCTCTTCATGACTACATGAATACAAGGACCTTAATTCTGTGTGCCTCTGTGTCAGGATTCTTCTGGTACTCATTTTAATTTGTTACCCACCTGTGATCCCCCTCCAAGAAGCTCGGAGAGGATGGGTAAATTCTCTTTCACTCCCTAATTTATGCCTTTAGGGAAGAATGACAGTAATGGTGTCAGAATCTGATCGCTATATGGGGATTTTAATCCGGAATCTTTAATCCCGAATTTTCGCCTGACATTTTAACTGCTTGTTTTGGTCACAATCTGCTCTGGTGTAACTTTGATATGAAATCTATATTGGCTCAGTAGAAGTTGAGTTGCTGGTTCTAGGGATGTAGTTTTACTGAAAGACCATTTTCATAGGCAATTTAAAGTGAACAACCGGAGGTGGACATAATGGAATAACTGCTAATGATCTATTCTAGATTGATTTTAGGGTTGCTTGTTTTGGCTTTCTGGTGCTGATGCTTAGCTTCTGGAGTCACAGCAATCACAGTCCCAAGTAAAGTAAAGTAACACTTTACTTCTGAATATTTGTATAGATTCAGTCTGGAAGGTGTGGGGCAAATGCATTGGGGCCTGAAAAAGATGGAGGGAGGGAGATTGCAATAAACAAAATAGCAGGTTTCCGGCTGTGAAAACTTTTAGTTAAGAAAAAAAAAATCCTGGAACCTTTAAACAAGAGGTAAACCTCTAGGTTAAAAAAAAGGCTGTGTCTGAATGAAGTTTCTTCCTGCAATATCTCATGAAATCCTATAAAATAGACGCCTAAGCTTTTGCCAGAACGCAGTACGCGTAGTCCTCGACTTACAACCAGAATTGAGTCCAAAATTTCTGTTGTTAAATGAGATATTTGTTAAGTGAGTTTTGTCTCCATTTTACAACCTTTCGTGCCACAATTGTTAAGTGAATCACTGCAATTGATAAATTAGAAACCCGGTGGTTAAGTGAATTGGGCTCCCCCATTGACTTTGGTCATAAGTATGAACCAATTGCCAAGAGTCTGAATTTTGATAACACAATCATGGGGAATGCTACAAAGGTTGTAACTGAAAAATGGTCCCAAGTCACTTTTTTCAGTACCGTAGTAAATGAACTGTGGTGTATTGAGAACTACCTGTATGAACAATCCTGCACAAAGGTCTATGCATATTCAGCCCTGTGCAATAGGACAAGCAGTCAGCACCTTATCACATTTCAGAGCTAAATACAGTACTATCATGTATGTCATTTATACAAGTAGTAAACTTCACAGCCTGGGCACATCAGAAGTTGTACATCTTTTCCAGGGCTTTTCTTTACTTTCCCTTAAGAATCAGGCCCCTCCATCAATCTTTCATACAGGGAAGATGTCAGACTGGGAACAAGGACTAAAATACTAGGATCCAATTCAATTTATTAAAAGTTTCTAGAAGAGGTAAATCAGAAAAGGTCAAGTCCATTTTTAAAAACAAGATCAAACTGAACATAGACTTACTTTTCTTATCAGCAACTTTAACTGTTGAAAATATTATTTATTTTATTTGTTGAATTTATATGCCATTTATTACAAAGCAATTCCCAGGTACTTCTGCAAGATCTGATCTTTACTTTCTACCAACTGCTTAAAGACAAGACAGTTGCACCTCACAAGATTTTTAGGAGGGTAATTAGCTTCCAGGGAAGGAAATAAAAATTAATCTTGAACAATCTGATAAGACACCTTCTAGGACACATATGTATACCACTTGTCAGTAGGGCAGTACAAAACAAAATTGTTTAAACACAACAAAATATTTTAAAAGTGGATCTAAGCACCTCCTTTGAAATAATTAAAGCATAATAGTTTTACAGGTTTGATAAAATAATTAAAACTAAACTAACCAGTTTAATAAAATAATCAAAACTGTTTCAGAAGCTGCTTTATGTTATCTCTACAAATGCAGATCACCTCTGCGGACATCAAGAAATCACTTCTGAAACAGCCATGAAGCCCCAAGAGAAGAAATATATGTCTTGACATTCTGAAGCCCCCCTTTCAAAAGATTCAGCTCAAGTTGAACAAGTGCAGGCTGAGTCATCAGCATTGCTCTGGGTTGTAATTCAGAATGGGTTATTAATTTAGTAGAAGGTTCTATCAAGTAGGAAACAGAAGCCTGCTTCCATCGATGGTTGGGAAGGGAGCCAAAATGTGCAAAAAAGATCTGGAGATAGCACTGGATAACACAGAATTACAGGCTAACAATGATTTGACATGATTCATTCAGAGGTCACTTCTTGTGTTAGAAGTGGTCAAGGTCTTCTGAAATTCATCTATGCTGCTGGTATTGCTGAATGATCTTTCTTGGGCTGGTGGTTCTAAAATTGGCGGTGATCCAGACAAGATTGGAGGCACTAATGGCAATTGTTTGTTAGAAACTGATTAGTATCGAGTATTTTCTTTGGTGAACCCAGATAATGATGATTTTTGGAGTCCCATCAAAATAATGGCAACCACTAGTAGCAAAAAGTGACCTCTTCTGTGAGAGATCACCCTTTAGTACATGAAAAAAAATTCCTATCCTTTCAATTACAGATGATTTCCTTATTAACACTAAGCCATAATGTGATTTAGTTGGGCTTAGTATGATATGTGAATCCTTTCTATTAAAGCTTACTGGTATGTGTAAACCAGGCCTCTATAGCTTATTCAGTAAACCATGGTTTAAAAACATCTGTCATAACTTTAATTTAGATGTAACTTTTTGTACATCAGCATTTTAAAAATGGACCCTGTAACAGATGTGGAATACAGAGCAGCAGTTATAATAGGAAACCAACCCCAAACAGTGACACTTGCACCCCAGGATTTCAGCAGCACAATACTGGAGAATCTAGGGAGCTGCCAGAATGAATCTGGGAGAATGCATCAAATCACCCACGTGCGTTTATCAATGCTAAATGTCATATTAAATCCTTTAATCTTGAACAGCCTTCACTGGGACCCAAAGCCACACTTTGATTGATGTGCAGAAAGGGCTGAAGCGAACAGTGCAAAAACTGAAGTATGCATGTAATTAAAATTAAATGCCAGGGACTTAAATGCATCTCATAATTTCCCTCTGCCCACTTATTAAGCAATACCTCAAAGTGACAACATCTGCACACTACTGGAGGGGCTGGAGGGTGCAAAGGTTTGCACCCCTGCTTTGAACAGTTAGAAAACCAAATGTTATTGGTTGCCTTGTAGTTCATTATTATTATTATTATTATTTATTTATTTGATTTCTATAGCGCCTCCCTCCTGAAGGACTCAAAGCGGTGTACAGCCTATTAAAAAACACAGATATATAACAATTTAAAAACAAAATTTAAATTTAAATAAGTACGGTGGCTGATCAATTAAATTAAAACCAATTAAAATAAAACTGTTAAAAATTTAAAACGATTCAAAATTTGAAATTTAAAAACTAATTTAAAACCCCCACTGAAAGTACTACGCCAGACTGGCCTGTTGAAACAAGTAGGTTTTTAATGCGCACCGGAAGGTCCGTAGGTCCGTGATGGTCCGGATCTCTGGGGGCAAAAGTTCATAACGGACTAGGTAACACAAGGGGGGAATCATGCTTCAGAAACTGAACTGCAAGAGCTTCCAGACAGAGGAGCAGGTGTTGGGGTTAAATCAGGGAATTGTTGCAATAGGGATACCTTTGGAAATGCATGCCTTCTGAGATATTTCAAAGTCCTACAATGTGTTTGTGTAATTTGCTCTTTGTTATATTGCTGCCGCGTGTGGCCCTCCTGAGCTCTGTTTTTGCTGGCAGAGGGTTGCAGGAGGCCGTGGCAGCCAAAAACTGAGCTCAGGAACCTGTTTTCACTGGCAGAGGCATCATGGGACTGTCCTTCATTTCCTTCATGACCCTATGGGCCAGATCCAGCCTCTGGGCCTTTGAGTTTGACACCCCTGGCTTAATGTAACTGAATTTCCTACATTAAAGCAGAGTGCCTCTGTAACATGATGCAATGGCAAGATTATATTTACTTGAAGTTTCCCAGTGTTGCATAGATCCTTCCTTTTCTCCCTTGTGTTTCTGCCCACAGTGGGGACTGAATAGGAGATACCAGACATGTTTTCTTTAGGGTGATAGACTTACCTTTGCTATGCTTCTAAATACTGGTTTTATTAGACTTCTTTGACTGGATTTTTACCTTTACCAGTCTTATTGTGGATTTAATTGGATCAACATCGATAGACATCTCTACGTCCCCCTGGCTCTAAAGCTGATTTGAATAAAAATGTATTTCCTCAGTCCTAAAAGATATGTAGATTTTCTAAAACAACAAGGTAGCAGAAATCAAATTTGAAGAGTAGCCTAGTTCCTGAGAAAAACCCCTTGCAAGTTGTGTTGTAAAGCTGGTTTTGTGCAAAAAAAGATGCATTTAGGAATGTGTTCCAATTTACCTCAGAAATTTACCTCAGAAAGATGTGTTGCTGAGATACATCTAATATTCTCCCCCCCCCCCAGGGCTTTGTAAGACTATCCTTTTAGTGAAGTTTGGAAGGTGAGAGGAAATGGGTTCAATCCCTCAAGCACTGATGAAACTGAATTACAGGTACTCCTTGACTTCAAACAGTTCATTTAGTGACTGTTCAAAGTTACAACCACACTAGAAACAGTGCATTACAACCATTTTTCACAGTTACGACCTTTGCAGTGTCCCCATGGTCACGTGATCAAAATTAAGATGCTTGGCAACTGATTCATATATATGACCATTGCTGTATCCCAAGGTCATGTGATCCCCTTTTGCGACCTTTTGACAAGCAAAGTCAATGGGAAAGCTAGATTCACTTAACAACTGAGTTACTAACTTATCAATTGCAATGATTCACTTAACCGTGGCAAGAAAGATCATAAATTGGAGCAGAACTCACTTAACAAATCTCTCACTTAACAACATAAATTTTAGGCTCAATTGTGATCATAAGTTGAGGTCTACCTATACAGGTAATCCTCAATTTACAACTGGTCACGTAGCAACCATTCAAAGTTTGGATGGACTTGCCCATGGCTACTCACAACTTGGATTCAAAGTTGAAATGGCTGTCCCCTACTGCCCGGGTCACATGATTGCATTTTGGGGTACTCAGCAACCAAACTGTTTAGAACTGTTTGCAGTGTCCAGTAAACTATGTGTGATCATGATTTATTATTTTCTTTGCTAAAAAAGGAATTTCTTTTTTAAACTTCTTGTTTCCTGCAAAAAAACCCACACAGGTCAAACACAACCTTGATGCGGCCCTCAATGAAATAGAGTTTCATACCCCTGTGTTAGAAAATAAATGTCATGGTTAATGGCTGCTTATTTCTAGTAATTGATTTTCAATCTCTGTATTTTTAGCATTTTGGTGACTTGAAAGTGTAAAATCTGTCTGAGTGTTTACATCTTCCCTTTTCTCTAACAAAACATTTCTTCACAGCATTTATATTGGACATCCAGAAAGCTTATTTTCTGAACAGCTCACACCAATAAAATAAATAACATTTATCAACATAAATAAACTAAAAAGCACCGGAAAAGCAATAGTGGGATAAAATCAAAGACTTGAAAAGCCCAGGAGAACAAAAATGGGAAATGGTCTTTTATATTTAGCGTGGTTTGGTGATCTCACTGTAGCTTCTTTTGTATCAAATTTCACATTTCTAGGCCATGTGAAAGTGCATTAACAACATGGTTCATCTATAAATAAATTTGCACACTCTTGTTCAGAAGTCAGATTGTATTTGCATGGTCTAACAGGCTTGATGGTGTGCGCTGGATGCAAATTTCCAGTTTTTGCAGCTTTTCATTTTTCTCTTGCTAGAGGGAAAATTGGGGGTCAGAGGAAGAGGAGAAAATTGTCTGGTTTGGGGACTGGACCTATTTCTAATAGGGAAAGGAAGAAACAATCTGAGAGGCTTTTATTGCTTCTCTGGAGAAATGTTTTCTAAACCTTGGATGACTGACACCAGGAGTGTCAAACTCTATTTCATGGAGGGCCGCATCAGGGTTGTGTTTGACCTGGGGGGGGGGCAGGAGGTGTGGCCAGGTAGGTGTGGCCAGCTGGACATCACTCCTGTTGGGGGCACCTGTGGTGGCCCGTGGTGCTTCTGCCAGCGAAAACAGGTTCCCAAGCTCCGTGTGCAGCCTTCCCACACTCCATTTTCACTATCAAAGGGTCGCCGGAGGCCATGGCAGCCAAAAACGGAACTCAGGAACCTGTTTTCGCTTGCAGAAGCACCATGGGCCGGTCCTTCACTGTTTCCAGGGTGGTCCCGTGGGCCAGATCCAAGTACCCTGTGAGCCGGATCAAGCCCCCAGACCTTCAAGTTTGACACCCATTCTTTAGCCAGTTGGGGCAGGAAGTCAAACTTGATTATAATGGGTAGATGGGAGAGTAAGCAATTGAATGGGAAGTCTTAATACTCACATTAAGCAGTGGAGTATTTTTGGTGGAAAGAATGAAAAAGCAGGAGCTTAACAACTGCCTTTGACTCAAATAAACATGGACAGCCAGGCAGTTGCCCTGTTTATGTTTCATTCTATGAACTATCTCTTAGACACCTTTCTTCTTTTTCTTTTTAAAGCTATGTCTCAACAAGGAGATGATGTGAGGATCCAGGGTGGCATGGCCAGAGATAAATGTCGCTTGTATTTTTAATTCTGCTCAACCTGAAG
This sequence comes from Myanophis thanlyinensis, assembly GCA_017656035.1. Lineage (NCBI taxonomy): Eukaryota > Metazoa > Chordata > Lepidosauria > Squamata > Homalopsidae > Myanophis > Myanophis thanlyinensis. The sequence goes on from JAEANM010009031.1 coordinate 7,903, forward strand.
TTCAAAGTCTAAATGCTTGGAAATCAAACCTGCTGTAAGTAAGGCTGGTGACCATCCAAGTAAGTGGCTATTAATAAAGATCACTTAGCATGCTTGGTGTTTTTTTACAACATAAGCTGAGACCCAGCACAAATTGGGAGGCTGGACTGTAGTCCAGTGCTTGGGGCCGACTTCACACAAGTTAGGAAGGTTGAAATAATGTGGTTTGAGCTGAGTGGCTGTATGGACTGCCATTGTGGCTTGCAGGTTATGGTTTATTCATCTACTGCGTTGTTGTGGTGCTTTCCAGATAATCCTTTCAAAGCTGATTACAAAATGAAAATAAAGTACAACAATGGCATTAAAATAAATGTCAAATGATGAATGTACTGTAAACACCCATGAATTAGAAGAGAAAGAGAAAGGAGAGGGGAAAGACGCAGAATATTAACCGAGAGCAGACATGGTTAAATTGCTGGATCTTAGGAGGAGTCACAGTGGTACAAAAAGGCACTTTATAGAAAGTAGAAGAGAATTCCAGAGAAAATACAGGATAATGGAAAATACGTCTCCACATTTGATGCAATTTGGGTACAGGTAGTTCTTGACTTAGAATAGTTCATTTAGTGATCGGTCAAAGTTACAGTGGCACTGAAAAAAATGATTTATGGCTGTTATTCACACTTATTATCATTGTGGCATCCCCATGGTCAAAATTCAGATGCTTGGTAACTGACTCATATTTATGACGGTTGCAGTGTCCCAGGGTCATGTGATTACCTTTTGGGATCTGACAAGCAAGGTTAATGGGGAAGCCAGATTCACTTAACAACTATGTTACTAACTTAACAACTGCAGTGATTCACTTAAAAACTATGACAAGAAAAGTCATATAGTGGAGCAAAAGTCACTTAACTGTCTCACCTAGCAACAGAAATTTTGGACTCAGTCCTGATCATAACTCAAGGACTACCTGTACTAAGTATGGCAGGTGTAGGTAGATTTGTACTTGCCCTTTGATTTGTACTTGCCCTTTGATTTTTTGTGGCCACTCAGCATCTGCGGGGGCATGGGGCATGGGCAAATGGCAGAGAAGAATTTCCTGTCTATAGTTGAAACTTAAAAGACTGCTTGTCTGTTAAAATCCTAAGAACAACATACAAGAAATTACCCCCTCTTTTTGTGAGTTGGGATTTTCCAAGCAATGAAATGTATGTTTTAAGCCATGCCTTTTGCCCTTTAATCCTCTTATATATACTAATTCCTCCTCCCCCACCCAGAATCTGCCATATTTAAAGGTGTTCAGAAGGCTTAAAAGGAGGTGCTAGAGAAGAGAAAGCAGGCTAGGGGTTGTTTATGATCTGCCTTACAATCATGTCATTAAGCAAGACATCATTTGACCGCAACTTAACAATTTTACTGCTGGCTTCTCTATTGTCTCTGTTTGTCAGAAGTCAATTATGAAGTGCACAGATGGCAATTATATGACCATAAATACAAGAATTGGCCATAAAAACAAAAATTGGCCAACTGGTTGTTTTTTTTTTACATCATTGTAAATTTGAATGGCCATTAAATGAAGCTGTCAATAAGTGAGAACTATCAAATGGACTTTGATGCCCTCTCATGAAACAGCAGAGTGTTTCATAGTGAAAGGCTCTTGGAAATCTGTAAACTGTCTACAATTATTTTTATTTTTTTAAAAGGCATGCTCAGCGGGCTTCCATTAACATTACTACTTTATGTAAACCCCACTAACAATGCTTCTCCTCATGGGACTTTGTGAAAATAGAAATGATACAACAAGCATTGTGTTGTTACATATTTTATAGGGAAAGTTGCACAAAGATTACCTTCTTATTTTTACTGCAATGTTTCCTAGGGAAGATGCATTACATTAATCTGTTTTTATATATATAAATTTAGCCATATATAATACCAGCACCAACTCAGGACTCAAATCCTGGGTGGCTGCACTGAAAACATGCCAACAACAATTCATGCAAATGTGACAAATTTGCCAATCTGGGTTCATTTAATATTATTGTTCTGGTTTGATTTTCTTTCTTACGTTGATCCTGGATCGTAGTAATAAATTTGATTTGATGGTTAAACTATATTGAGAGTAGAACAACTGTAGGAAGAGATGGTATGAGCCTAGAAAAGAATGTTGGAAAATTGATTCTTAACAAAATGAGCAGAAAATGGATGTGAAGGAGGAGAATGTGGAAGCTGCTTGGAATAAAGTAGAATGCATTGTGTTACAGAGCCCACAGAAATGTTTGGAATTGTGATAGTAGGAGGCATGGAAATTTGTGCCTTGTCTAATGATGAAATGAAAGAAACTGAGGATAAGCGGAGAAGGAATAAACTGTACATTGAAGAATAATTGACTGAAAAATTGAAAATGTGAGAAAGCTGTTGTATAATGTGTGTATGAAAAACAGATTGGCAAACAGTGTAGTCAAAGAATAAGGCATAATTAAGATTAAAAGATAGAAAATAGAGAGTGATTTTCATAGCAACAAGAGATAATTTGGGAAGTGGGTGAAGATGATAAACAAGAAATCTCTAGCAGAGCAAATGGAATGAAAATAATGAAATTATTTGGGATGAAGCCTAAGTGAGAGAATGCTGGGAGGAGTAATATTTTTAAGGAAACAAGATGTGAAAGAGTGGAATTGAACGGAAGAATATACATGTGAATGCTGACAATGTGTACAGAAAGAAGGCCATAAATACAGATAGTCCTCAAGTTACGATAGTTCATTTAGTGACCATTTGAAGTTACAATGGCACTAAAAAAAGTTTTTCACACAACCGCTGCAGAATTCCTGTGATCATATAATCAAAATTGGGAGGTTTGACAATTGACTCATATTTATGACAGTTGCGTGCGCTCCCCCGAGCTCCGTTCCCACTGGCAGAGTGCTTGGGGCCACCATAGACGTCTCCGACATGAGTCAAGCTGGCCACACACACCCAGCCCCTCCCACCCAGGTCAAACACAACCCTGATGTGACCCTCAATGGAATTGAGTTTGACACCCCTGGTCTAGAAGCAGATTAAATTGGAAAAAAGACAGATGTTGCAAATTTCTTTGAAAAACGATGTAACCGCCCTTAATTCAGCTAAAATTGCTACTCCAAAAGCACTATTTGATCATATGCTTTTTGTCCAATTCTTCACTGCCACCTCTGTTTTCTTCTCGTTCTTAAGTTGTTTTTCTTCCTTAGCTTGGCAAGCAGGTGACTAAATAAAGGAACACACAACCACTGGGTATCGCCACACAAAGCAAAATTGCAATAGTGAAAGTCTATTTCAATAGGAAGCAAAAATCAAGAACACTGGGGCATAAGCTCAAACTGACAAGAGGGAAGTTCAAAAGAAAATGTTAGAATGTTTTTTCCCACAGAAAAAGCAACCAACTTCCAACTAAAATAGAGGTCAACCATCAGTAACTGAGTTTAAACATGCTTGAGGTAAACACCATGTCCCATCATCCGACAAAAATTAAAATAAAAATAAAAATGAATAAAAGATAAAAAAAATAATTGAATATAATAAATAAATTAAAAAGAAAGCAAACAACAAACTCAAAGAGAAGACTTGATGGACTATTAGGGTTTTTTTTTGTTCCTGACATCAGTTTTCTATATTTCTATTTACTTTAAAGAAATACCAGACATGATAAGAATTCACATGGTGATATTTGGCATCAACATTTGATTGAAAAAAGATTTACTTCCTCTCTCATTGTGGTGCAGCTCTGAGTCATCTGTCAAAATTAGCAGATTTCGATCAGACCACAGAAAAACTATTTTTTTTCCATGACATGACTTAATCCATGACTTAATCTGGGAAATCCAACACCACAGTTTTGTGCTAAATAGCTTTGGAAACATTGAGAGTGGATGGGTCTTTTAAATGGACTAAGACATGATGCTGCATGTTTCTCAAATATCTATGCTTAGAAACTTCTACTTGCTGAGAATTGTTCTTTCTAGATTCTGAGAGCCAGGATCTCAGTACTTAGATGCATGTTGAATACATTCTGATGTCTTGCAAAATGTAAAATTACAGGCATGGGTTCAAATACGAGGATTTGATTTTTCATCATTGGCTTTTTACTTTTGATTTTTCCAGGTAAATTTTCACCTGGAGAAAGCCATCTAAGAAAACCCTCAATATCATGGCTATTAAATTTTTAGGTGGTTTTGGGGTCTGATAGAACAAAAAAAGAAAATATTGATGATTACCGTACCTGCCATTGAGTCATTTTTGACTTCTTGTAACCACGCAGAACAAAATAAGCCAATATTTATGATGCAAATTAAGAAAAAGCTACTGAACATAACCTCTGGGTTTCACAGGTTGAGGTTTAATAGGAAGCTCTTTAGTCTCTCTCTGCCACCCTGCAGGGTTTTTGTCCTTGCGTGTTTCTTTTCCTTAGCACTATTGAAGGAAGTACAGTAGGGGTGTCAAACTCAAGGCCCGGGCGGCCGATCCAGCCCACTGGGTACTTAGATCTGGTCTGCGGGGCTGCCCTGGAAACAGCGAAGGATCAGCCTGTGTGCTTCTGCCAGCGAAAACAGGTTCCCAAGCTCCGTTTTTGGCTGCCACGGCCTCCTGCAACCCTCTGCCAGTGAAAACAGAGCTCAGGTGGGCCACACGTGGCTGACGGTTACAGACAGAGGGTTGCAGGAGGCAGTGGCAGCTGAAAACTGAGCTCGGAAGCCCATTTTTGCTGGCAGAGCGTTCAGGCCCCCAATACATGTGATGTCAAGCTGGACACACACACCCATCCATGCCTACTCCAGCCCCTCGAGGTCAAAGACAACCCTAATGCGGCCCTCAATGAAATCTAGTTTGATACCCCTGAAGGACAGATAGTCCTCAATTTATGACTGTAATTGAGCTCACAATTATGGTTATTAGTCATTAAGTGGGATATCACATGACTGTGCCCTATTTCACTACTTATTTTGCAGTGGTCATTAAGCAAATGTTGCAGTAATTAAGCATATCTATTGTTTGATATATGCATTTTTTGCCAGAAACTGGAAGTAAAGACAAAAACATCATAAATCTCAGTCATGTGACTGTGGGATGCTGCAAATGGCCGTAAGTGTACGCTGGTCACCAAGTGCCCCAAAGTACAGTCACATAACCAGTTGGGGTACCCTGTCATAACTTTGGACCCGGATTGAAAGTACTGTATTTTTCAGTGTATAAGCCACATTTTTTTTCTCCCAAAAAAGTGGGTGAAAAGGTCTGTGCATCTTATACAGCAAATGTTGCCAAAGCCCTGCCCACCTGCCACCCAGGTTTTGGCCCCACACCTCGTTTTTGGGCCTTTTTCAGGCCTTTGTTTGGGCCTTTTCTTTGTTAGATTAGACATTCCCAATTCCCTTAATTGTTCATTATACAGTTTAACTTTCAGATCCCTTATCACCTTTGTTGCTCTTCTCTACATTTATACCTGCATGCATAAACACGCACATACATATACCATGGGGGGTATCTTTCTGTCATGTGTGTGCGTGTGTGTAAAATATCCCCAGTATTGAATAGACCTATTCTTGAGAATTGTTGTTCTTGAGACATCAATATATACCATATTTTATTCTGACCTTTGTGTGGACCTCAGAGTACCTCCTCTAAATAAATACTCTTTAAGATGATTATAACAACTGCAATCTTTGTTGAGATATTTCTCCACTCTTCTAAAGTAGATTACAGGATTATTTTCTGTCACTCACGCATTCGTGGAAATGGCATAGATGGAACGGGAGTAAAATAATGCAGTTTTGGAAAGTGGCGTGGGCGTTGTTATTTGCAAAGTTGTGTCTGACCCATCGTGACCCCATGGACAACGTTCCCCCAGGCCTTCCTGTCCTCTACCATCCCTTGGAGTCCATTTAAGCTCACACCAACTAATTCAGTGACTCCATCCAGCCACCTCCTTCTCTGCCGTCCCCTTCTTCTTTTGCCCTCCATCGTTCCCAGCATTAGGCTCTTCTCCAGTGAGTCCTTCCTTCTCATTAGGTGGCCAAAAGTATTTGAGTTTCATCTTCAGGATCTGGCCTTCTAAAGAGCAGTCAGGGTTGATCTCCTCTAGGACTGACTGGTTTGTTCGCCTTGCAGTCCAAGGGACTCTCAGGAGTCTTCTCCATCACAATAATTCAAAGGCCTCCATTCTTTGACGCTAAGCCTTCCTTATGGTCCAACTTTCACAGCCATACATTATAATTGGGAAAACCATAGCCTTGACTATACACATTTTCGTTGGCAGGGTGTTTCTAGTAGGTTTTAATTTAATTTTTAAATGTTTTCTTCTTTTTTCTCCTGCCTTTGGATTCTGATCCTTGATTGAAAAAAAAAATAGAATTGACTAACACAGCCTCCATGTACTAAGAAGGTTGCACCAAATGTCTCTTGCCAGTCTAGTACTGACTAGCACACTTGATGATACCTAGTTTGGGTAACGAAATATCTGCAACCAAGTTCAGAGAGCACCAAGCATTCCTCATTTGAACCCTGTGCTACAAATGTCTCTGGAGGTTCTCAGTCGGTTGTCTCAAAAGTGCTTTTTCAAAAGGCAACTGAATTATGTTTTCTCCTTACAGTGAGAGGATGGAAGGATTAGTTTTGACAGTTCAGAACTAATTCTTCCACCATCCCCCCACTCCATCATCAAGCCAGAACTGATGAAGCTTCATGGATGAGAAGCAAAACATCTTCTTTTTCTTCAAGGGAAAACATAGTCCGGTTGTCTTTTGAAAAAACAGGCAACCTGACCTACAAATATTCTCCTTGATTGGTCTTGCTAGTCTGGACCATAAAGCAGTAAATTGGGCTTCCTTTTCCCTTTTAGTTGGCCACATAGAAGCAGCAGCTTAAACTGGAATGGGATTTAGCCAGCGGTGGCAGAAATCTGCTCATTTAAATGTTCAAACTATCCCTGAAGATCAGAGTACTTTTTAGCCTTGAATTCTTGCAACATTTGTACTCAACGGAATGAAAAGGAGATAAAGCTAAGCTTTCAGCCAGTCCTTGCTTTCTGACTTATATTGAAATGGATGGTCTACAGGTCTTGGTGTGTATTTGAGGAACTGCTAGAAAAGCAACAAAATTCACACTCATTTTCTCTGTGTTTCTTACTGGCACTGCTTTGCACTGGACTGCGAGCCAATCAGTCCTTCGGGAGAGGGGGCGGTATATAAATCGAATAAATAAATAAATAAAATAAATAAATAAATAAATCTTGTGGTGCCATTTGGTGCCGCCTTGTACCTCTCTCTGCTGTTTAATAGTTGAAACTCTTGTGAAATTCCCTGAATGCTTAGTTGTAAACTGGCAGAATACTTGGAGTCTCAACAATTCCCTTTTATTGGCTTCAAAAAAGAAAACAAAAACAAAGCCTTGACTTTCTTGTGACTGAAAAGCAACCCGATTGTGACTATTGAAGCTCTTGCTTGTCATTCCTCCATTTTTATGTAAAAGTGAAATCTCTTTCCTTTGGGGGAAGAGATTATGTTATTATCTCTTCTCAATTAAATGCTGTTCTTGAAAATTGAAAAAGCCTTTTTTCCTGGCAAATCTTGCTTCTCATAAAGTCATTCTCTTTCTAATTTTCCTAACTAAAAATGGGCTGCTGGTTAGGATTCATATTTATTTGAACCAGGGGTGTCTCACCAATTATCTCTGATCTGTCTTTCCTCTTCCCAGTTTATTTTTTCCAAAGATGGAGTTGGATGGTGTATCCCGTTATATAATCAGTTGTGATTTTTTTTGCAGGCTGTCTGGGGAGTATTAGAGCACTAGGCTTCAGGGAAGAACACCAATATGCAAGTGCAGATCTTGCATTATTCCCATATTTTTAATAAAATGTGCAAGATCACTTGCTGTTTTGATCAATTAAAAAACTATGTGCGCCTGTTTCCCCTTTGAGGTACATTTTTCATCCATCTCCCAAGCATGCTAACTCTTCATGGTTTTGGAGTTAGATTCATCTTTTGTGAATTTACCATTCCAACACAAAAGAAATCAAAACTGCCTAAACTGAATTCTAGTGTTTATGGTTCTTACCTGGAATAAAAATACATGGGGGAAATCTCAGAAGCTGAGTCAGCAAAAATTCTAATTGGCAATACAGCAAGTCCTCAAATTTACAACTGGTTGCTAATGACTTTGAGGTTATGATGGACCTCCACAAATATTACTTATGATCTGAGTTCCTAAATTCCAACAGCTGAGCATTTTGGGTGCTCAGAAGCCAGCCTGCATTTATTGCTGTTTGCCTGGTTCCATAGTTACGTGACCGTGAATTTATAATTCTTTGCCCCAAACAGATGTTTACTTCTAATTTGGAGGGGGGGGGGAATGCCCTATCATGAACAATGGGTATGCTTAAGGATTGCCGTGTTTCCTTAACAGCAACCTTTTGAATCAGGTCTGGCCATGTGGTTTACAGCATAACGACTTACGACTGAAATGGACAGGTTCCGTTACAGCCATAAATTGTGAATTACCTGTGCCAGTTTTGCCTCTTCCACAGAAGCTGCTTTTCATACAGAGGAATTCAGACCCTGGTGTATTTCCTTGATAAGAAATATTGATTCTTGCTTATATTGCCCCACCATCAAAAAACAGAGTTCTATTTAATTTTATTTTAATTTCATAACATAGAGACAGATATAACCATAGTTTCAATTTATTTATTTGTTTG
>JAEANM010009032.1:0-16611 GCA_017656035.1 Myanophis thanlyinensis
CCCCCCCCCAAAGGGTCATAAGTCACTTTTTTTCAGTGCCGTTGGAACTTTGAACAGTCACTGAATGAACTGTTGTAAATCGAGAACTATTAAAATATGTGGAAAAACTGTTTTTCAAAAATATATTTGGCACATTTTCAGATTTAGCTCTATGTAATACAGTGTCAGTAGACTTGACAATATTTCTTTGTTCAGACAGTTACCTAACAACTCAAATGAGTCTTCACCAAGACTCTGTGTAGCAAGTCTGTTAATACAATTTGAGTGGGTACAGTTGTGTCTCTCTTGACTACCAGCAGTTACCAGGGAATCCTGGGATTGATAGCTAGCATAACTTACTTGAAGAACACTATCCACCTCATTCCTTGTTTAAAAAAAAACCTTTTGAAACTTCCATTGTATGAAGAATAATGTCATCTGCACACTGCTTCTTGGGGCTCTAAAACACCATCCTCATATGGAAAGATTATAGCAGCATTTTAACCTGGAGAATTGATAGGCAGCAGGAGACATGACAAAAAAATATATAAACTATGCATGTTTAAGTATCAGTTGAGTAAAGAAATACTTTTTCTTATCATTCATGAACCTCTCTGTATTTATTTTAGTGGAGGCGCATGTGGCGGTATTGGCATTTATGTACATATTAATGAGATAAATAAAATGTAATCTTTCACCCTTTCTCTTGGGTTTCAGGAATATCCATTAAAACCAAAGGTAGGCAGATTCAGAAACGATAAACAGTATTTCTTTACTCTGCCACTTCTTAAACAACACATTAGATTTGCCATTAGAACTGATGACAGTCAAAGTGGATTGGCTACTTTTATTTATGGCAACAACCATAAATCACAATCTCTATCTCAGAGAATGCACCTTGAATGCTAAATACTAGAACGTTGGAAATTGACAGAAGGACCCATGGATCGATCATCATTTGATGAGTTTTATCTTAATTGCTAATGTATAATTCATATATATGAACCCCATATGAAATATTAGATTTAGAAGGAGAAAGCAGAATCAGCTCTCTGGCCTCCTTTTAGTAACTTGTAACTCAAAGGCTATACATAATTGCTGAAAGTCCACGGTAGAATGTCTCATCATTTGAAGATTAGAAACAAACAAACTATGATTTGAATACTTTTCATCTTAACATATATTATAAACAAAAAATACCCCTCTCTAAGTACCAAACATTCTCTTCCTAGCCATGTATATAATGTAACTCTGCCCATTTTTCATAGTTGCTCTAAAGCATAATTTTTAGCCCTACCAAAAAAAAAGGGCATATATGGCCCATAACTACTGAAAGTTACATATCCCTGTTTTATTCAAAGCATATAGTGTCAGTGAACAATTTGGTAAAAAATGTTTCATTTAAGATAGTCAAGAATAAAGCCTCAGGTTACAAAGAAATTCTATGGAAAGTTCTGAATGCTTGAATGTGTAACAAAACTTTCTCTTTCCTTACAGACATGAAAACATCAAGCTCAAAATAGAAGCAGGATATTACACTGCGGATTATAAATTGGCAGTTAGTATTCTTGAAGCTTTGTGAATCTTCCAAATATTTCATTTTATGCCAGCTTGAGATCAGCATGGTACAGTCTCGAAAAACTGGGCCTATCGTGACCATATTTTTGGTACTTTATCCATCATGGATGGTCACTGGCTACTATCCAGAAGGTTATGTACTCATCTGAATTTTTGGAGAGTCTTCCTTACAACATCTCCTAATACAGAGATCCCCAATTGTGTTAGCTTCCAACACATAGGAAAGGGCCATAGCTCAGTGACTGAGCATGTGCCTTGTATGTGAAAGGTGCCAAGAGTAAAATTTCTGGCTAGTCCAGCTGCGGTTGAGAAAGACCCTGTCTGAAAGCTCAGAGAATTGCTCCTGATTAATGTTAGACAATCTTGAGTTAGATTATGGTTGAATAAGGCTCTTTGTGTCCCTAAACATAGATGCTCAATTACTGCTTAAATTTTCATTACATTTAAAAAGCAAGTTGTGATGTGTTATGAAAATTGCTTTAAGAGAAATTTACCAGAGGAAGAGGAAGAATAATAATATGTTTTAAGTCACCTTATTGGTGAGATGGGAGGCATATAAATATACATAAATACTAATTTCTCTTCAAACTGTTTTCAGGACAGATTTATAAATGTTTAAAACAGAACTCAGAGGTTTGCTTGGGGAGCAAATGAGTGAGCCCCCCAAAACTTTGCTCGTGTTCAGATCCTCGTGGATGATGGTTTGTAAAAACTATTGTAGAATGAGCTGTTTGAAGACTGCTGTAAATATATAGCATCAGAGATGCTGAAAGTGAATTGTTTGGTTTTCAACAGCATAATAATGGCCTTTTTATCATTAATATTGGTTAATTGAGTCATCTTTTTACAATAGTGACTATTTCAGAGGAAAGTGATTTGTCTTAGGCTTCTATTGGTTCATTTTTGTGGCGTAGGGCTGCTTTTGATGTACAGCTTTATTCATGGGTCTCATCAACCTTATCAAAAAAATAGGAAACAAGGCAATATGTATCCTTGTCAAACAGGAGTTGTTTCCCTACTAATTACTCACATGTTTTCAAAAGTATTTGTGGGAATGACTTGGAGGGAGTGAAAGCCATCATATAAAAAATTATCTCTGTAGAATGAACTATAGTTTTGTGCTGAGACAACATATGGCAGTGTGCCTTTGTCCAGTGAGAGGTTAAATGACTGTTTGAGTTAACATGATGGCCAACCTAAGAATGAAAACCATTTTCAACAAGCAGAGGCTATATATATTCAGTTACTATTGTGGACTCCATAATGAACTGGTTACATTCATTCATTCATTTAAAGCTGCAGTTGTGCAGAATCTAAAGGCCCACAACAGCTCTGTTGCCCCTGTTTCTTAGCATCAAGATACAGTGCTTACCAAAAGTCAGCATTGTTAATTTTTGATAGTGCAATTTTTTTCTGGTTGTTTATAAAGATAAGGGCTAGACTAGTGCTTTAATGCCTTCTTACCTGCTGCCTGAGAAGTAAATTGAAAATGTCTCCATTATAATTCTCTGGCCATTTCACTGTCAAGATTCCTCTGTCTTCTAGTATCCATAAAAATCCAGACTGCAAAACAGTGGCCTGAGCATTGGGTATAAATCCCATCGAGCTGAATAGAGCTTATTTCTGAACAGTTTTACAGAAGGAATTTTTTAAACACTACCCATAATGCATAGGTTGATGACCTAATTTTGGAACAAAGGCAAAGCTGATGTGATGCCAGAGGTCATACAGGTCTTCCAGCGAACTCTGACCATTTGGCTTCATACAGTGACATGATAAGGTAGAAGCCTAAAGATACACATCAAATGCAGTCCTCAAAGTATGACAAATCACGAGTGAGTAGATGATGCTCCTGTTCCACCTGAATTTGATATATATGCAGATTTGTCTCTCCTCTGGCTTATATTTTGTATCCATGTTTAGTGTAACAAAGATACTTTCGTTTACAGTAACTTAAAATGTATAGAATATTTTAATATATTCATTTTTGTAAAGATTTTTCTAGTGTTTACAAACACATATTCTAATCTTTGAGAATATCCTAATATGCAAATTGCTTAAACTAGTCACTTCTGTTATGAAAAGCAAACTCTGTGTAAATGCACTACTAATAATTTCTCATGGGCATAGAAATGTTAAAATCTGTAGAAAGTTTGAACGTGTACAAAAGTACTCCATAATGAACGCATCACATACCCACAGAAAAAAAAAGAAGACAAAAAAAGGGAAAGAATCCTACCCTTTGTTTTGGCATAATCATGCTATTTTGCACTAGTAAGAATTGTAACATTTTTGTGTTGCTTCCAGAAACTAATTGTATTGGTCTAAAAGTTAAAGCAGATTTGCACATTCTTGCATTGCTTTTCCGACACACCTTTTTCATGACTTTCCTCAAAGGTTTGGAACTTTATTTTGCTAATTGCCTTAGTTTCCTATCATAACATTAGACTTCTGTTAATATTTTTTATCTTAATGTGCCAGCTGCTTCATTCCCTTTCACAGTTTTTCTACATGAGACAGCAAAATAGTGCAAGTGCACCAAAAAGTAATAATCTAGACTATGTTCAGAATGCCAGTGTGCACTTTTATCTACCACCTTATGTAGCAAAAATGTGTATGAAGCACTTGCTAGGAATGTTAATCTGTTCCTAAGCACACAAGTGTATTAAATAGAGGCATTTAGATGACGTTTTATACATGAATAATTGTTTATCATATTATAGCATAAAATGGCTAAATTGTGCCAGTATATAATATAGGTGGTGAATAGAGCTTAATGATGCATCCCACAGGGATATTTCTGTGAACAATAGTGCTTTTTACATTAATTTGCATGGACCTTATACAGGTTCCTGTGGATTGCATCCTTTGGCATCTAAATAAAATGATTTTTTAAACAAATAATCTCTATTTTGAAACCTGATTTAGTACATATGTGCAATAGAATGAATATTTTGCACTTCAGTTTTCCATCAATGCATAAGAATTAAGATGGGAATCACTTGATCTGCAAGGATCAGTTTTAAAGTGGATTATGGTAATACTAATGCTTTACTATCATTCCATGTTCACAGTTAACAAAACATCTTTGAGAAGGCCCGTTGTAACCCATTCTTAGGTAGAGAAACTGGGAGAAATTCATTTGAAGAAAGTCTGTTTTGGCTTAGTTCCTAGTAAACCGTGAGATCATTGGATATATGAACTACCACTTATGATATATGAATTAAGCCACTATGATTTGCATAGTTTATGACTTAATATAAGACAAAACAGCTTTCACAAAATGGTTTAGCATAATCCCAGTGAGTTTGTGGTTTGGATAGACTCAACTCCCCCAACTTTATCTCCAATACGTATTAATAATCTCCTTCCGGAGATATTTAAATAACAGCAGCAGTTTAATGTATGGGAACAGGTGATTTGTACCCTCAGATATATGAGGACTGAAAATTCCAGAATAGGGGCTAAAAACTCCAGTCCTAAAACATCAGAAGAGTGGCAGGTGGAAAAAGCCACCCTAAAATAATAGAATTCTAACTTTACAATAATCATACTGATGCAGCACAATCTGTAATGCCATGAAAAACAGTGGACTACTTATTAAAAGCTTTCTTGAATTGCTAATTAAGTAGCACTTTTTAATGACTACTCTCTAAGAAGGAATAAGTTCCATCAACAAATTTTTGTGTGTATTAGTCAACTGGCAGTAACTTTTGCTTACTGGGTTTTTCCTGAGATAAATATTTGCAGTGTGATATAAAGGGTGGGTGGGATGTCAGTTATACTACCTATACAACACTGTCTATTTGTGGCATAATACAGATGCTCAGAGTGAAACTAACATACTCTTTCATGCACCTTATGATACATACCCTTTTCTAAGGCAAGTATATAACAACACCCCAGAGAAAATTTATGTTGCAGCCATACAATTCTGGTTGTTCTTAGCAATTAAAAATCACTCAAGCTAACATTAGATTTTTGAAACTAGTACTGTAAAATGGAAACTTCAAAAATCTATAACACGTTCTTCAAAGTTGAAGGTAGTATTTCCTGAGACGGTCCATTTTAGATACTAGGAGAATTTCAGCTCTTCCTTGAATTGTCATAAGAAATGTGCTTCCTTTCACTTTACCTGCCACATACTTCCAACTCTGGATTAAATCCAGATAGCCCAGTGGTCACAGGGTCAAAGAGAAGTACCTTTAAGAACTCACTCAATGTAGTTGTAGTGTTTTGTTTTCTATAACTTTTTTGAATTAGGCCTACTGTGACAGAATGTGAGAATTATATGGCTATTAATAACTTTTGATTGTAGATACCTTACTTAACAATATGATCTGTTGAGTATATCTGTGAGTATTTTTGCACTTTTGAGTTCATATATTTCTGCACTTGTTTTTTAAGAGTATGTCATGATTACCAAAGGTAAAATTGTGGTGGCGTTAATTCAGACCTGAGATTCAGTGTACATGTGCTTATGCCAATAGGCTATTATGATTTAACCACAATTCAGCAGTTTCCCATATATGGAACTAGATTAATAAGAAGTGTATAATTTCTTTGGTAGCCTCACCCATACATTGTCTAGCTATTTTTGCAGCCTGCTTCTCTTAATAGCACTTGAAATGTATTTCATCCAACTATAAATTTATATTTGAAGCATATTCTGTTTAAAAGTATCAATATATTTGGATAAATGGGTCAACTTAAGTTCATTTAAAATATATATAAAATCAGACTATTTGGGAAACTGGTTGTTGGTTTGGTTTTTTTGCTTGCCTTTGTAAATATATGTATAACATTTTGTATAAATTAGTCCACCCTGTTCCAACTTCAATAATAATAGACTTAGTATCAATCTTTATAAATGGAAAACTCTGTTGCTATTTATACCTTACTTCATCAATTCAACTTCAGTTTTGTTTGTGATATGGAGTGTGAATAAAAATTTGGATGGTTCAGAGAGTCATATATGTACTTAATAAGCTGGTACAAATAAGCCTTTTGCCTATGTATGCAGATTGCAGTTCCTAATAACTGCTTACCAGTTTTAGAAAAAAATCAAAGTATGAAGATCAGCTTTATGGTTTCATACACTGGTTTGGTCTAAAACATACTCTTATGCTAGGTTTGGTAAAATGGAATACACCAATTAATTTGACATTTTTTTCCCTTTGACCTATTGAGTAAAGTACAGTACTTAGTGTTTTAAAAATGCTGAGTAATTATTCAGTAAGATATATAAGGAATATATATGAGAAATGAGGAAAAATAGCTCATATGTGTCTGTTCGTTTACTAAAGTAATGTGACCATCTGAATGCAGCCATTGTTACGTATGATTTATAGCAATATTTGACCATAAAGTAGGCTGAACCAGTAAATCAGTCTTTAACAAAAATAACACCAGTTAATTGGAATTCTGAAGTAATGGTTAAAGCCAACTATTTATGGTCTTATGATCTGCAGCTGAAATCTCGAGAGAAATCCAATATTTTCTATAATAAAAGTAGCATTGTTATTTGTAATAAAGTGATTTGTCCTAATAATGCTTTTCTGTTTTTTTTAAACCTATCTGTTAAACTTCACAGGTATTTAAACATTTTACATCTCTATCCACAGTAGCTTAATTAGATTTGTTCACATGATTCAGGTTGAGATAATCATAACATTTTATTACACTTAAAAATCAACCCCATGTATCTCTTCGTTTCCCTTGCACTAAAGCCTAAATAACATACTGCAAGATTTAGCTTCTTAGAACACTAAATTCCACTCTGCAATATGAATATGTGAAATGTTTATTTCTAAATGAAATTATTACCGTTGAAAGTTGCATTGATTTAATATTTACATTTATCACAAAGTCCATGGTTTAACTATAGAACCAATAAAATGCTAAACAACCCCCCCCCCCTTTTCTAGGAATTCAAGGGAGCGTAATTTTTTTCCCCTTACCACTTTGTGAAGTTAAGCTGAAAGTAATCCTTTGTGGCTACAAGTAGATTTGCATCTCCACTGTCTTAATAAGCGCACTGCAAATTCACACATGCAAGCTTATCAAAAATTATGTTTGGTAGTTTCATAAGTGTATCTTTACTGGATTTCTACACTTGAATTTTATTTGAGGCTTGTATTGCACAATGCAATGACTTAGGGTCTATTAAAAGGTAATTATTCATCTTTTTTTCCAAATCCGTTCATCAGTTTGAGTTCATATGAGGTGAATCATAAGTTAATTCTGATCTTAATGTTCTCAGCCAAAGTCAAATAAATTTTCTAGAAAATTAATCTAGCAACTTGCATTCCAAGTTTCCAATATTCAGATTCTCCCACATCTAATTGTTTTTATTGCACAATATATATATAGCTTTCTGAAGACAAAAAATGTGTATTAATTTCCCTTAACCTGTTGCAGATAATGAGAAGCTTTTTTCATTGATGCTATTTCTTTTTAAAGAAATAATCTTGGACGATAATATCCCAAAGGTGCTTTTTCAGGAGACAACTGGACTTTCATGTTTTTTCTTTGAAGACGTTTTTATTCTCATCTAAGAAGTTTCTTCAGTTCTGACAGGATAGTGGGGAATGGAATGATTTATATCCCTTGCAGGTTTATAATTCTTCCATTCCCTGCCATCCAGTCAGAGCTGAAGAAATTTCTTGGATGAGAAGTGAAACATCTTCAAAGAAAAAACAAGAAAGTCCAGTTGCCTCCTGAAAAAGCACATTTGGGACAACCATGACCTAGATGGCTGAGAATCTCTACAGATATCTTGGACTCTATAGATTCTGAGCAAAAATTGCGAGGTTTCTGTTTTTCCAATGTTAAATGCTACTGGAATATGTTAGTTCAATGTGTTAAGAGGATTTTTGCCATCATGATTTAAAATAAGAGACCAGTTCCCATGGAGGGATGAGCATCAGATTTTCACATTTCTCTCTTCATGGTTTAGAATTCAGCAGCCCTTTTTTGTTGTTTATTTATTTTATTTATTTATTTGGATTTATAAACCGCCCCTCTTCCGAGAAGGGACTCGGAGCGGTGTACAACCATCTAAAAGGAAACAATGAATAAATAACAATTAAAACCAATTAAAAGAATTAAATTGAGTGGATAATTAAAATATGAAAAATTATAAAATTTAAAATCAGTTTAAAACCCCAAAATAATTAATGCTAGGCCAGACCGGCCTAGTCTGTTGTCTGATTTTGTCCAGGACAAAGCTTTGCTGATCAGCAACTTTATTTTCAAATTCTGAGTGGCATTTGTTCACTTATCATTTTACAAATCACAATGTTTTTAGGTATCTTAAAATTTATTGCAGCAACAGGAAACAGCTAAATAGATGCTCAAACCTTCCATTTACATCCCTGGAAATACATGCCCCTCTTAACTTCCACAGTAACTAAGATCCAAGTTCCCACACATCATGACTATGAAGATGTTAAGAGATAATCTGACAAAGTATCAAACAGAATCTGGCTTCTTTGGAGAGAAATCATAAATTAAAAGGAATTTATTTCAAAAGTAGCAAGATGAATATCCCTAGTTCAAATATCAACAAAACCCTTTTACTACATATTTCTAATTGTTGCAAAACAGGGACTGCACTACCAGATACAGTTAACACTGATACTGGGTACCAGACAATCCACAGAACTAATTCTGCATACAAGACAACAGTTCTTGACAAACCCACCTTCATTCTTTTACAGCTTGTGCAAAACAGTTCCCAGGGACCATGACCCAAGGTTATAATGCTAGGACCCAAAGATTGGTTACTTCTAGATTCCCATTATTTAAAGTATATTAAAAGTACTGGGAGCACTTATTTTGAACTTGTGGGCATTTGAGGAATTTCCTTTCAAGTTAATTATTCTTATGTCACAAAGACAAAAAGTTACTTGAACTTTGAGATGCAGATGGATGAAGGAAGATATCTACAGTTTGTCTTTGGATCTGTGGAAAACAGGCTCCAATACAAGCAGAAGATTTGCTAAGAAGGTTCCATTAAGCTGTGGAGTGCCAAAAATTATATTGACATTTTTTTTCTTTTTGAATCTTCAGTTTGGGAGCAAAGAGAAAAAGGGGGGAGTTAAATAAATAAGGGGAATGTCAGGCACAAGGAATCAGAACAATCCTGGAAGTTTATCATAGCAGTATCCTTATTGCTATTTGTCTATTTACAAGAATCTAGTTAGACTAGCTACACTAATTACAGAATAAGTAAATAAGCACTCCAAAGCGCAAGGAGGATCTGTCTTCTGCTGTTTTCTCCCCTACAAAGATTCCAGGCTAGCCAGTCTTTTAATTCATTCCACAACTTTAGCAGTAGATTCCACCATAGGGGAAAAACCATATCAAATAATAATGTAGATAAATCTATGGTGAAAGAACTAATGTAATTAAAATTATGCTTTGATGGGAATTGTCCTGATATAATACAGAAGGAAAAGCAAAGATCTGACTGTATTTGAGCTAATTTAGCTACAATATTTTATACATATAGATTGTGGCTTTATAAATCATCCCACACTTTATAAATCAATCCAGACTTTCATTGTAGATCTCTCTTTCTTACTCCTATTTGAAAACTTTATTTTTGATTTCTAGGTCACTGTACTACCTCTCCAGTACCACCACCCTACTCGACACTAAAGGGAGACATCCCAAAAGAAGAATATCCAGTTGGAACTGTCCTGACATACCATTGCATCAGAGGTTATGAATATATGCCTGGAATTAACCCTTCAACTACATGTCTGAACACAACAAAATGGTCTGAAGTTTCATCATTGTGCAAGGGTGAGAATCCATGATGGTTTCATTATGAAAAATGTATCATCTGTGTTTACATTTTCTATATCTTAGCTTTCACTTGCTTCTCTATTGTCAGAACTGTTAAATAGAGATATTAGACAATATAACAAAGCAAAGGGACTAAAAATTGAAGCACACAAATGCAAACTACATGCATTTGCTGATAATTTGGTATTCAACATGCAAGACCTGCAAGAAAACATTGAATCGGTTACAAGGGAGATTAAATGCTTGGGTTTAAAAATAAATAAATTAAGGACCACAATCCTGACTAAGAACATAAATGTGAAACATCAGTAAAAATTGGAATTTAAACAAATCCAGCAATTTTAGAAAACAGTTTGCAGAAAAGTGTTTCCATGTGCCAGTTTAAAAAAAACTGAGGAAAGCAAAGGAGGACCAACATCATTGTCTTTCTCCCACTTTATAGTAGACCTACCCTTGATTAAGGTAAACACTGAGTAATTTGCAAGCACTTCCTTTTCTAATACTTATCTGGGAGGGGGGGAAGAAACCAAGCAAAGAATAAACTCAACTATTCTTTTAATATCAGCCACGCTGATGAGACATTCACAACACTAATTTGGACCAAAAATGCATGTGGTGAAGTGTGCTGAGTACAAAAGCATATGTTCTTCAATGAAAATATATTATGTGGAAACAATCCCATCTGATTCCTCCTGTTTAAGGCAGAAAGATATCAGATGACAAACGGGAATCTAGTTCAATCTAGTCTAGTTCATAAGATTTTAATTCATCACCCTTTTCATACTTTCTAGTGTTTAGAAAGGAGTGTGGAAGAGGGACACCAACTTTCCCCATGTAACTCTAGTCCTTTAACATCCTCCTTGAAACTGATCTATTCAGTGGGAAACCCAAGTGGGGTATTCCTCGTTATGAACTCCCACATTGGTAATTTCCAGGGTCTTTTCCAACTTGGCTGGAGACATCTTGTTCTTAATGTCTAGAACAGTGGTGGCGAACCTTTTACTTACCGAGTGCCGATAAACACACGTTTTGTGCATGCCATCCACACTTGCATGCGGTTCCTCCACGTGCACTGCACGTGCAGCTGCACCATCTGGGCATGCATTCAGTTTTTGCAGTGCAATGCAGGCACTCACACACACATGAGCAATTGCGTGTGCATGCACAGGAGAGCACCAAAGACCAGCTGGATTTCCTGCTGCAATCGCGCGCATGCACAGTGGAGGCCCGAAATCCAATTGGGTCTCTGCAATCATGCATACGCAATCGCATGTGCATGTTCAGCTGGAGGTAAGTTGGCCGACAGCTTGTGTGCCCAGCAAGATGGCTCTGTGTGCCACCTGTGGCACCTGTGCCATAGGTTCACCATCACAGGTCTAGAATATAGATCCAGAGCCTTGACATGTGGCAAACATTATTGTACTCTTTTAAAAAAACCTTTTTTTATTTTTCCATACATATATTTACATTATTCATCATTTCGCGCACCATTGGTGTGTACATTTATCATCATATATCACAGTCCTGTATTTTCTCACTTTGTATATAATGTAATAATAACATCATATCCCTAGTTACCTTATGGCTCCTTATCTTAAAATATCTTTATTATATATCCTCTATAGATACTTATTCCTCTATAATCATCTTTACATCTTTATAAAATTCTCTATACATTACTATTTCTTATTCTTCTTATCTAGCCATGAGTAAAAATCTCCCCATCTCTTGTAAAATTGATTTGCTTCCTTTTCTCTAATTTCCATTGTCTATCTATCCATTTCTGCACATTCCAATATTTTTTTAATCACATTTCCTTCTGTTGGTACTTCTCCGAGCTTCCAGTTTTGTACATAAACTATTCTTGCTGCTGTCAGTACATGTAAAATCAAATACACTGTTTCCTTATTATAACTCTCTGAAATTATTCCCAATAAAATTTTCAGGTTTCAACTCTATTCGTTGCTTAGCCATTTTTTCCAACCAAACCTGAATTTTATTCCAAAATTTCCTTGCCATGGGACAGGTCCACCACATATAGTTATATGCGCCCAAGGCCTGGTGACACTTCCAGCATTTAGACAATTTATCCTTAAACATTTTAGCCAATCTTGTCAGTGCCAAATGCCATCTATAAAACATTTTATATAAATTCTCTTTATAGGTTGTAGACATGGTTACCTTATAGTTTCTATCCCATAGTTTTTGCCATAAATCTAAATCAATTGTATAACCAAAGTTCTTAGCCCAGGCAATCATAGTTTCTTTCACCTGTTCATCTTCCAATTTCCTGCTAAATAAATAGTTATAAATCTTTATCAATTTCTCATCAGTCCCCCTCAGAATTTGGCCTAATTCTGTTAAATTACTATAAAAACCATATAATTTCACATCTTTTTCATATCTCGATTGTATCTGTATTTGAGCATACCAAGTCATGTCAATCCAATGTGCACTTAACTCTTGTCTTGAGCTCCCCGTTTACATTCAAAATATTCTGATATCTAATATTTGTCCAGTCTACCAAGTTTGGGTGCATGAACGCTTCAATTATTGAGAGCCAGAGAGGAATCTTCAAATAATGTTTTTGTCTTATTCTCTCCCATACTAACCATAGAGCATTTCTAACATAGTGTCTTTGAAAATATCCATGTGTCTTTATTTTTCCCATACCATAGGAAGGCATACCAACTTACTTGTAGGTCATAGCCTTCTAATGTTAATATCCCTGCATTTCTTAATTATATCCATTCTTTCATCCATGTAAATGTTACTGTTCGGTAATATAATTCAAAATCTGGTAGGCCCAGAGGGCCCCTGCTTTTAGCATCCTGTAGTAGTTTTAATTTTATTCTAGCTCTCTTCCCCTGCCAAATATAACTCACCATCATCTTGTTCAAATCATTAAAATATTTTTATCTAATTTTATCTGTATAGTTTGAAACAAATACAATAACCTTGGAAGGATATTCATTTTTATAGTAGCTATTCGACCCATCAATGATAGCTGTAAGTGTTTCCACTTTTCCACATCCACTTTAATCTCTTGCAGTAGTTTCATATAATTATCTCCTTTTATTGTTCCACATCGTGCTGTTAGGAATATTCCCAAATATTTTACTTTCTTTGCTATTTGAATGCCCATTGTATATTCTAAATCCATTTTTTGTTTCTCAGTTAGGTTTTTAATCAACATTTTAGTCTTTTCTTTATTTATTTTCAAACCAGCCACCTCCCCATATTCTTCTATTTTTCTCATTAGCTTAGGTCCTGATTTTCATGGATTTTCCAAGATAAAAATTAAAGGCCTGAAGTTTAGATTTCTTTTTTTTAATCTCCATTCCTTCCATTTCCTTCTCCTGTCGAACATTCCTGTTCAATACTTCCAAGGTCAAAATAAATAATAAGGGAGATAATGGACATCCTTGTCTTGTACCTTTCTGTATCTCAAATTTTCCTGTCATATCTCCATTTACCATCATTCGTGCTGTTTGTGTACCATAAATCCCCTTAATCATTTTAATAAACTTTTCCCCAAAGTTCATTACTTCTAATTGTGCAAACATAAATTCCCAATTAAAATTATCAAAAGCTTTCTGGGCATCCAGGAAGAGCAAAGTCATTTGTCTTCCTGGATATGCTTCATAGTATTCCAAGATGTTTAATATCATTCTCATATTATTTTTAATCTGTCTATTGAGTAAAAATCCATTTTGATCAGGATGTATAAAATTATTAAAATATCTTTTCAGCCTTGTAGCAATTATTGAAGCATACATTTTGTAGTCCACATTTAGCAAAGATATACTGTAGGTCTATAGTTCCTTATTTGTTGGTCATGTGCATTTTCCTTCGGAATCAGCGTTATATATGCTTCTGTTCATGAATCTGGGATCTTTGCATTATCTAATGCAGTATTAAACATTTTTAACATCTGAGAGCCTAGTGTCTCTTGCAAACTTTTATAAAATTCTGCTGGCAAACCATCAGGGCCTTGTGTTTTCTCATTCTTTTCTTTTTTAATTGCTTCTGTCAGTTCTGACATATTAATCTGCTCTGACAACGTAGCTTTCATTTCTTCTGAAATTTTGGGTAAGTTAACTTCCTCTAAATATTGATATATCCATTCTTTCTATATCATGTCTTTTTCATATAAATGTTCATAATAGTTTTCAATCTCTTCCTTTTTCTCACTGTTTTGTGTCTGGAGTCTTCCCTCTGCATCTTCTAATGAATGTATCATTTTCTTTTGTCTCTCTTTTTTCAATTTATGTGCTAGCCATCTTCCTGGTTTATTTGAATTCTCAAAAAAAATTTGTTTGGCATTTTTGATTTTTTATGCTAGTTCCTCTTTTGTAATAATCCAAGTTTATGCTTTATCACCTCCATCTGATTTCTGATATTCCTATTTTGTATTTCTTTTTGGAATTCTATTTCCAATTTTCTATATTCATCTTCCATCTTTCCTGTCTCTTTTTCCTTCCCCCCCCCCCATATATGTCATTACAAGTCCTCTGATATATGCTTTCGCGGTATCCCAAACATTTTGAGCTGATGTGTCCTCTACTCTGTTCTCCTTAAAAAAGAAATTTAGATCTTTCTCCATATTTTGAAAAAATTCTTTATCTTTTAAAATGCTTTTATTCAGTGTCCATCTTCTTCTTTTTATCTCACTTTTCCATGTGAATTGCACTGGATTATGGTCCGCCCATGTGCTAGTTTCTATGTCAATGTCCACTATATTATTTCTTAGTTCTTCTGTCATCTATATCATGTCAATTTGTGACCATGATTTATGTCTGTTGGAATAGAATGTAAATCTTTTTTCTTTTGGATGTGTTTCCCTCCATACATTCAAAAGCAATAGTTCATCTTTCTTTTTCATAAATACCTTAGGAAGAGTCGTTCTTGTTGATGCTTCCCTCCTCTCTGTTTTCCTTCGGGGCTCTAGTTCTTTTTCATTCTGTCAATCACACCTTTGAGAAATAGGAAGCTTTCACTATCATTTGCTTACCCGGACCAGCGCGCCTTCCCGTCTTCTTCCCATCTTCCTTCCTGTGGCTGCCGCGGCTACAGTTCGGCCATTTTGGCAGTCACCCACCTCCTGGTCGATCGGGAGGATTTTTAGGAGGATCTGAGGAGTTGCGACCCCCCAGGTTCCCCAACAGCTGCCTCACCTCTTTGCCTCACCAACAGTGAGGTTTAGACCCCTGGCACTCTCCACCAGCTGGGGTTCGGCACTTGGAGCTCTGCGGTGTAGCATCATCCTGCCACGGCCAACACTATTTTACTCTTGAATCTGCTTTAGTTTTAGGACATGCTTCTAATTATTTTAAAAGCATGTTCAGAATTCCAAATCATAGTTGATGATTGGGGTTTCCTGGTATCTACTGGGCAATTGTGATTAGTGGTTTCCTAAGAAAGAGGCAATAAAGAGATAGTATTGAGATTAGGGCAGGAGAGACAATTGTTTCTGGAGCAGTGGTGAAATTCAGCAGGTTCTAGCAGGTTCTCTAAAACCAGTAATAAATTTTCTAAGCAGTTCGGAGAACCGGTTTTTAGAAGAAATCTTCTTTTGGTTTTTTCCACTTTACAGGGTTAATCCTTTAAGGAAGGCAAGAAAAAAATATTCTGGTGTTGTTTCTAACCTGATTTTTATTGCTCTGCTTACAGAAATTGCCTACACAGTCACATGACTCCGCTAGCCAGGCCCAGAGAACCAGTAGTAAAAATATTTGAATTCCACCACTGTTCTGGAGTTCCAAAAAAACTTACTTATATATGCTTTTTAAATAGGTTTTTTTTCTTCTTTCATTTATTTATAGCATTTCCAAATAACAATGTAGATTGTGGCACTACAGTGGATTTGTGTACTTTTTCATATCATCAAAATAAGTCAATGTACGTTGTTTGGTCTGGTAAATCTTTAATTAATGGTATAGTAATATAATGTACAGGAATGAGAGAAGCTCTTCAAATCAGCCTGGATTTAGATTAGCATTAAACCCCTGAGGTAGCAGTTCTGCATTCCTACTTGATTGATTTACTCTATGTGGGGAACCCTGTTATCAGTCCTGTGATATGTCGGATCTCAAAGACTTCTACATTAAACTGAGAGAATAACATACATGCTAATTATTATTTTAGAGAAAAAATGTATCCCACAAATAATACAAAATGGCAAAACAGATGTCGGTGACGCTAACAACATCAGTCTGGGTGGTAATGTAACTTTCTCCT
>JAEANM010009033.1:0-16610 GCA_017656035.1 Myanophis thanlyinensis
ACAAACTGCTTGTCTCCAAGCATACCATATATGGTATGCTGTCTCCCAGCACACCATATATGGGTACAGAACAGAACTGCATTGCTGAAAATAACCAATTAGCTCTCTCTAGCTGACCAATCAGAGTTGGGAGATTGGTGAAGAAAAGTAAAGCTAATAGAAAAAGGACTAAGTAAAGCAAAAGGAGGTAGGATGAGATCATACTCTATTCTGTTTTAGATAAACTGGTGCAGTCAGAAGAACACTTGGCTTAGTCCTCAAAACCAGATGTACAAGAAGGCCAGGGGCACAATCGATCCAGAAATAGTGCAAAGAGTGATTGTGAAGGAGTGGGGTTGTAACATTCATTTATTTAAATTTGGATTACTTATTTAGAGCATGACCCTGAAAGGAAAAGCCGTCTCAAGCCTAGATTTAGCCATATGTTTGTGAATGTCTTATGTCAAGAACAAAAGAAATCATCTGCCTTATCTTTGTTTTCATTGCCCTGCTTCTTTGACTTCTGGTAAATCTTGTACTCCTTATTTCTTGGGAAAGACCATAAAATGGGAAATCTGACCAGGAAGACCTTGTGACTTTGGGATTTGTTCAAATGCACAAGGAGGCTTATCAATTTTTTCAGCAGTCATTCTGTGGCTG
This sequence comes from Myanophis thanlyinensis, assembly GCA_017656035.1. Lineage (NCBI taxonomy): Eukaryota > Metazoa > Chordata > Lepidosauria > Squamata > Homalopsidae > Myanophis > Myanophis thanlyinensis. The sequence continues at coordinate 640 of JAEANM010009033.1, forward strand.
TAAAAACCAATTGGTAGGAGTATCAGTGCTTTATTCTTGATGCTTCTCTGCACAATAAAAATGTGCGAGAAGAAATGGGTAAGTGCAATTTTCTTCAGGTTCTAGGAACAGACCATATGCACACAATTACAAAGCTGAAAGGATCTGATCTCTTATTCCTTCTCATTTAGTCTCCCCGACCTCCAGCAATATCCTGAATCTGCTGAACATGCTTCCTCCTTGCTTATCTGTAGTTGTCTTCTGAAAACTTCAGGATTCTTCAGATCTGTGGCTATATCTTAGTAGTACATGAGGACTACAACTGGATCTAGATTTGAAGACTGTTTTTTCCTATCAGCGATGATAAGTTGGAGAGACAAGCTTACAAAGGCAGGTCTGATAAAATGCAGCAATAGATGCATTTCTTTAGTTGTTCGATGGCTCAGAGCACATCCAGAAAAATCAGATAAATGAGGAGGAAATATTCTCAAAAAGAGAATAAAGCGAGCTGTCTATTCTATTCCTGCATTTCTTTTTTCCCCATATTCTTAAGACTGTATCAAAAAACCAAGTTGGCTTAATGAGAGAAGCTTTGCCTGATGTACCTCTTGTAGGTTGCATGTTCCAAGTTCAGGGCTGATACTGATCCCATCTTTGCCACAAAAGAATCATTTTCTCCCCTTGAGAAATGTTCTCTAAACATTCTGAAGTTCCTAGAAGCCCAAGCTGATACCAGGATTTTCAGTATGAGTTTGATAGTTTCCTGTTACACTAGCCAAGCTTGGCCAGAATAGTGAAGCAACAGAGCAACTGTTTTGTGTTTTGAGCTTCACTTTGTTATGGCCAAATTCTCTTTCTCTCTCTCTCTCCTACTGAGATGTTGGTTTTGTTTCAAGGTTTTCCCAATTTTGGAAAAAACCTTTCTACTTTTGTTATTTTCTAATGAAAACCAGGCAGAAGAAAGCATTCACTAATATACTACATCCCCTTTCAGACAAGAGTGAAACTAAGCACAAAAACAACCTTGAGACAGGTCTTAAAATACCCAAATCCCTCTAGTGCATTGGGGGGGGGGGGAGAAATCTTCTGATTTTAGCCTTTCTTCATTATCTTTTGAGGCTCATAACATATGGCTTTCTTTAGTTGCTGAGGGCAGTGGATGGAGAGAGGAAACTGCAGGTTATGTGAAGCTTGCTAATGTTTCATCTGTTGCCTTATATCTTGCTGAAAGTCTGAGAAAGAAAAACAAACAAACAAAAAACCTTCCTCCCTTACCCACTTGTAAGTGTAGTGGAGAAAGACATATTAGATTTAGTACTTTTTATAACTTAGATCAAAAAGCAACTGATATTTTAAACCAAAAGTTCTTATGCAGGAGTCCTCAACCCTTGCTCTGAGGCCTGTTGGGAACTGGACTGCACAGGGGTAGGCAAATGTGCAAAGTTCCATTTGTGCATGTGTGGGATTAGGTTGTGCACACAAAACCATCCCTTCTCATTGCCACCACCGCCTGCTGCTGCCAGTCCCCAGAGCTGGAAAGTTGGGAACTGCTGCTCATCTGGAGAGCCCTTTTGGTGTAGTGGTTAAGGCATCAGACTAGATGCAGGAGACCATGAGTTGTAGTCCTGCCTTAGGCACAAAACCAGCTAGGGAATCTTGGGCCAGTCCTTCTTTCTCAGCCCTAGGGAGCAGGAATTGGTAAACTACTTCCAAAAACCTTGCAAAAAAACCAACAACCCTTCAGTGACTTCTTCAGGCAATCATCCAGAGTCAAAAACTGACTCAAAGAGAACAAAAATAATCAATAACGCTCTTGTGATCCTCCTTGGGACCTGGGATCTGGAGCATCATAACCTGGGATGAAACAAAACTGGGTTTAGGACTGTCTTTTTATTTTTTTAGGTACAAGACCCTTGAGCTTTCCCACTTGCTGTGATTCTTTCTCTTTTTCACTAGTTTTGTGTGTTGTGGTTTCCTCATCTCTAGGCTTGGTCAGATGAAGCATTTGGTCCAATACAAATGCAAAAAGTCTTTAAGGTCCAACAGCCAAATTGTATATTTCTACCATAGAACACAACAAAATACCTAAGCACTTTATTGAAAGCAAATTGGCTACCCTCAGAAAAACACATTCCTTCCTAACCCATCATCCCTAGCATGTGTCTCTCCCCCCCAATAAGCTGAAAACTCTAGTTAAAGTCCATGCAATAGTCAATAAAGCACAGATAAATATCCTTTTTCTGTTTTCTTAATCTTACCATCATCCATCCTACATTGGCTGAGCCCCACACCCTTTTGTGAATCCCTTGTATTATTTGGCACTTCTCAGTTTAGTGATGGCTGTACTCTTCTTTGTAAGATCTAGAGCAGAAGTTTGCTTGAGTAAGAAATTAGTGCAATTAATAATTCTCTTGCTTGTCTCTTTTATATTCGATATAAACATTGGGTTTTTTTCCCCCAGTCCCCAGGCCACACAGTCTTGTTCCTTGTTTGTTGACAGACAGCTGTTAACATCTTAACTGGCTCATCTCCTGCAGTTTTAAACACAGGTATGCAGATATAATTATGCAAAGTCAGCATACAGCATCCATTTTCAACATCCGGAGGAAGCGGTTCCCGGAGTAAAAAAAAACATTCCTAGCAGCTATAAAGTAAAATATACTATGTGAAAAAATATTGGTATAAATGCATTCCGTAGAGCTGGATGTTATTTTAGAATGTTTGTTTGAAAAAGTTAATGTTTACGTTAGAAAGCAAAGCCTTAGATTAGACTCACTTTTATTGGTCCAGCTATAAATAATCGCCCCTATACATTCCATTTGGGCAAGTGTTACAGGAGATGAACATTGTTTAAGATATTAATCCTGGTGGACCAATAGAATCTTAGAAAATCTTTTATGGGAATAGCAAGCCTGTGGTTTATGTGAAATGGAAAGAAAAACATTCTGCCTTCAGTTCCTTTCTTTATTTGTATATATATATCTACTGAATGCTGATCTGCTAAAGAGCTGATACCACTATGTCACAGTATTAAGTCATTTGGAAGGTAAAGTGAATCAGAGAAAAATGCATGTAAAAATGTTGCAGTTAGAATGTTGTAGAACTCAAACACAACAAAATGGCTTGGAATTTAATGCCTTGGAAAGTAGGAAAGAAGTATATATATGAAGCATATTTGGACTGGCATTTTCATTTTTTTCCATGTTGGTTTTCACAAACAGTAGATTGACAATATGTACATTAGTATGATCTCTGATAGACTTATCTGTCCTCAAATGGAAATATGACCTGTTTGATAATATTTTCCAAAAGTCAACTTTGAGACTTCAAGTTCTAAATATTTCTGGAAGGGAGGATCAGTAATTATTTATTAATTTATTTATTTATTTTATTTAATTTATATACCTCCCCCTCTCCCGCAGGACTCGGGGCGGTTTACAGCCAATAAAAAACAATATCAATACAATTGATTATTGAGTTAAAAATTGAGTTAAAAATTGAGTTAAAAAACAATATCAATACAATTGAATTACCGAGCTACTACAGCCATATGACAATAGACTTTTGACCTGTGTCTCTCTTTTTTTCCTCTAGGCTCTCTCCACAATCCATTTTGACTGTGTATGGTCAACACATATACCAGCCATTTCTTTAAAATTCATATAACTCCTGTTGCCAGGAAAGCATTCTCCATATATCACTCTACAGCTTCCAGAAAATTACACATCCCTTATTTTTTTTCCTCTTTGTACTTTGGTAGAAAAGCAATAGAAGATGTTTAGTAAGCAGCAAAAAGAAAGGGATAGCTGATCTTTGTGTGCATTCTTATGTCAGAATGTTTCAGAAGAAAATCAAAAGAATCTCTTTGAAAAAATGAAAGATCTTTAAGCATCCTATTGGCAACTATTGTGCAGAACTGTATACTGTAATTCAAACAGTTAGTGACTGAACTACATTGTAGGTCTGAATTTTTATTTCCTGGCTCTTGGAATAATAAACCCACTTTCATTCAGATTGACTAAGCTGTTTCATTGCCTTACTGATTTTAATTTTTCTTTCTCCTCAGTGAACCAATTGGAAAGAAGAGATCTGGTAAGGCCATTACTTATACTTTTCTGCCTAATATTTATCTCTTTTCAAGCTCTTTTGATCTGTCACAAAATTATTTGAATTTTCCCACATCTATTGGCCATTATGAAGCTTGACTGACCTACCAGTTTTCTGAATCATCTCTAAGAAAAACTAAACGAATTCTTCCCAAATTGCTACTTGAAGTTGCCTTTTGTCCTTTTTTATTATCCCTATTTTGTTCCACTTTCAGAATGGAAGCTAATGCAAGGCAGAAATGCATATGCCAAAAATAAAATGTGGTAAGGGGTGGGGATGGAGGAGGGTTTCATCTTTTATCTGTCTTTAAAAAAAAACAAAACTGTGATGGTCTGTTTGAGATAGTTGCTTTTGTTCTAGATTTTCAAGTGCAGCTCAGAGAAAAGCTTTATCTCCTACCAAATAGCAGATAGCACAGGATTAAAGATGGGAATAGAATCTTCTCAGTGGGTTTATAACTGTGATTATCTCTGAATCAGAATTTATATAATCCAATGATACCTAACTAAACAAAGACTCTTGACCATGGGAAATATTAAGAGTTATTGGCAATAGCAAAGGACGTGCCTGCTCCAATTGATAGACATTTCCCTGTATTTTGGTGATGCAAATATAAGGTCAGTTGAGCAGCATATACTCCATATGTGTGAGGGGATCTATTTTTGCTTGCATCACACTATACTAGGCTTCTTTGTGATATCTCCACTGAGGTAAGTAAATAGTGGGAAGAAAGTGTATGTTCCATGAAAAGAAGTTTTAAAAAGTAGTTCTAGAAAAACATAATTAAAATAGTTCTAGTTGTTTAGCAAAAGTTTAACTTCTGCATTATTTTTGCTCCTTTGGTTTCGTGATAAAAACAAACCAAGGTCTTTTCCCCACTGGGCTATTCCTGCTTAGATTAATTGCTTCAGATAAATACAATCTACAGCAATATTCCCCCAATAAGTTCACCCAGAGATTTTCCTCTAATAAACAAAACAAACACTTGCATTTTTCAAACACACTGACTTTTTATGTTTTGGTTTAGGAACTTGGTGATGCTTGGTGGCTCAGCAAATATTTGATGAAATACACATGTGATTATTCCCTTAGCATTGTGTCTTCCTTCAGGTTTTCTTTCCACAACAAATGATATTGTCTGAGTTGTGAATCCAGCAGAAAGAAGACAGAATAGGTTAATTGAGGCAGACATATAATTTACCTTTGTTTCGTAAAGATTGAGTGAATCTGTCTCATTAAATATACTCCATTTAACCATATCAATCACACAGAGGGATGTTAGGTAGATCCATTGCAAGTAAGGCCAGGGACTGCTTTTCAAATGTTGTTCTTTTCCTACATCTCTAATTGTGTTATGGGACAGGAGTCAGAAAAGATATACACTTATACTCTCCAAGAGAAATCAGTCCAGCACACACCCCGAGTCCCACAGATAGCACAATCTTCACTTTCCTGAACAGGTGGCAACTGTTGGTTGGCTTTGGTTGATTTTTTTTTTAAAAAGGCTCATTCTAAAGTCCTGGAAAACTGCCAGATCAACATAATTCAGAGGAGAAAGAGAATATTTAGTTTTGCATATGTCTATTAAGCAGGGTTGAATCTATAAGTATGTGGATAGAAAATTCCCAGAACATTCCAGACTTCTTGTTTAGATTGGAAAATTTAAGAAATAATTCTGAAAAAAGCTAACAGCCAGCTGCTTTTCTGTTCTTCCCATAAGAACCACCTGACTATGTTCACATAGTCAGCAGCAATTCAAGTGAATCGAAGGGACTACACTTTTCACGTTTTCTAAATCTGATTCACCAAACTGTTATATGAGAAGAAATAGAATCAATTATCTATCCATTATAGGAGTAAAGATAATTGAATAATTTTTTCCTCTTTATCCCCCAGATCTTCTTTTTCTTTCTTGTGCAAGGTTTTCCCAAGTTCATATCTTGTGCTCTTAGATGGATGATGTTTGTTTTGGCTTTACAAGGATTCATAACTCTGATAATTAGTTCGCTGTTAGTAGACATGATATCTTCCTTAATTTAAAAATCCAAACTGACATGCAATTAACTTCCCTAATACTATCACTTTTCTGAATTTATATTCTTCCACCTTCCTCATGGCTATTCTCCATCATTTTTGTTCTTTCATCAGGATTTATCCAGAGAACGGCTCCTTTCCTTCTGAGAGGTAGTAACAGCAAAACATACTACTTGAGACTTAACTTTCTTTCTTTACTGCGGAGCAACCCTTGCTGCTTTTCTTGGGTATTCTAATCAATCATGGCTTTGTAGGACCACTGTTTCCTTCTGGGTTGAGAGTGGGACCAGATAATAATAATTTTTAAAATCCACGCTATACGACAATTAATAAAACTCCACCTGCTTGATTTTCAGCTAACCAGGTAGCAACTGTTCTGCTTTGCTTGGTGGCGGCCTCAGCACTCTGGTGATAATCCGGGAAGAAATGGGTTGAATAAAATCAACTTGGGATAGCTGGTGAAAAGTAGTATGGTTAAATTGGATTTGGATAAATCACCATTGTTTGTTTCTATACATTCATTTTTATACATACAGATGATGAAAACGTCTAATGCTTAATCACAGGATTAAATTACATGTGTTTAACCTGAATAAGCCTATCTCTGATTATTCATAATTTTACATTCTTATTATTATTAAAATGTGCCATTGTCTTTTGGTCTCTTGATGACTTACAATGAACAAAATGATATCAGAATTAAACCTGAATTATTCTAAACAAGAAAAAAACAGTGTTTTGAAACCTGTTCTTATGGCTCTGGAAAAGGCAACCAAAGGATGATGTTCTTGACTCAATGGGAAGTGCATTCCCAGGAACTGTGGCTACTGCAAAGGCTTGGCTCTGATTCAGCATGAACCATGCCCCAGCAGCTGCAGGCAAAACTGCTCAGAGCATCTCAGTAATTGGGGATCCTGTTAAAAGGAGATTCTTGCTAGCAAGTTGGACCCAAATTGTCTTGGACTTTCACTCAGATACCTTGGTAGCTATTGCAGGACTTTTAGCACAAGTTAATTCTCCTAGAGACCAGCTTGGTTGCCGAGTTCTTCACCCACTGGAAGTCCCAAAGCAAGGAATTAAGGCAGACCCATCCATGTAAGCTTCATTGCAGTAGTTAAGCCTGAAGGTTTTCTGATGCATGCACTACAGTTCTAAGATCATTCTCTTCCAGGAAGGAGCATAGAGCTGAAGCTAATAAAAGGTAATTTCCATCTTGTGAAAAACTAGGGAAAATTCAGATGAGAAGTGACCCTAAAGTGCAATTGTGATCCTTTGAGGAGGTAGGGGTGTGCGCGATCTATTTGTAACAGGAAGAAAATCTAACACCTCTCTAGCATTATAACACTTCATAATGAGCAGCTCCTTATTATCTGGATCCAGCTTCACTGTATTTATTCTTCTACCCATCAACAACAGCAGCAGGCACTCAAGGGAGCTATGCCATTAGCTGCAGCTATCACAGAGAAATAGATTTGGATATCATCAACATACAGATAGCGGGCATCTTCCAGTATCTTCATCGACTACATGAATGAAAGACAAGAATGAGCGATAGAAAGACCCACTGAGCAGTATATATAATAGCTTCTGTTTCAAGGAGGGATTGTCTCCAGGGAATAAACCTGTGTGAGAGATAGAAACAGAGCAGCACATTTTATTTCTTTGATCTCTTGGGTGTTCCAAAGGATTAGGTTATGATGGTCAATGTCATCAAAGATACAGAGAAGTCAAGGATAATCAATAGAATCACATTCCCTCTTGTAATCCCTAAACAAAGATTGGCCATTGGGCTGACTGACTGGTCAATCTCAATTTGCAACTACTTGTGAATTGATTTGAAGTAGATCAAGATATGGCAATATTCTTTTAGGATTGCCAGAAGATGAGAAATTAGCACTCTGAATTATTTTAATATTTTCAAACTGGACTATATTTGCCCATTTTTGAAGAGGCTTTTTTTAATCCAGGCTCTTTTATCAGTTGTTTAATAATTGGTTCTTTGAAGGCATTTTGCTTTCCCTCAGAGCAAGATTTACAATGTTAACTAAAGCATTTCTATTAACTTGTTAGTTGAAAATGCAAATTAGATTGGACAAGGATTATCTATTTTCAGGAGACATAAAAAATTAATTTAAATCAATTATTACGACATGTTAAAAATGTGTAGCCTAATAGGCTATAACCAATTAGGTATATAAAGTAGCTGCTTGCTAATACTAAAAAGTTAATGAAGTGAAAATCCTCTTCAAAGTATTTTAATAGAATCAAAAATTACCAAATTGCCAAATAGTATAAAAATTGTTGTCTTTGAAAGGAATGTTAGATATCAGTTCCTGAGCTTTTTATCTGTCAGTTTCCATTTGGCTAATGATTTAGTTTTGTCCATCAATAATTTAAAAGTATTTAAAATCTTACATAGAAATAGACCGTTAAAAATCTTGCCTTTAGAAATGTGTCATTGAAGTCTTCTCCAACATTTAATGGTGGTGTCAGTTTTTCCCCCCAATAATGTTCATAAATAAGAGGTATATAAACATATAAATTTACATCTGTAAGCCACCTAGAGTCACTATGAATAATTGGGCAGCCATATAAATTTTCTTAACACATAAAAATAAATAAAATAATGTATTTTTGTACAAAGCAGTTGTCCAAAACCCGTGTCAAATAATGTCAAATATTTGGGTATGTAGAAGAATGGTCATTTCTTTAAACAATACACCTCAATGCAGTGAAGTCAACAAACTGCATAATCAAGATAATTTCTTCATAAGGTTCTATGGCAAGTCACAGTTTTCCTAAACATTCATTTGGTTTCCAGAGCATGTTTTATTTGACAGTGTTGGGGAAATCACAGCTTGGCACAAAAGCCCGAAAAGACCTTTGTGCTATGTCTAAATTATATCATTTAATTTCATGCATGTTATTAAAGGATGTAACAATGTAATTAAAGAATGTAAATTGAAAACTAGTTGTTGATCTTTTTCCTCTGGTAGTATCTCTTCTGTATACTTATTACTCCTGAAATGAGTTATCAGTGACTGTGTCACATTCATTTTCTAATGTTGTGGTTCTTTATTTTAACCTGTCATGTAATGTTGAGCCTTTGTTCTTGCAACCAGTGGTGAAGGTTTTTTTTATGTCAAGTTTTATATATCTTCTTCATGTCTTATACTTCTGCATTAGTCTTGGGATTCGGAGCTCAGTTTAACACATTTTGGACAAAACAGCTTTTATCTAACCCAGATATTTGTAGAATAATGCTGTTTTCCATATAGATCTTTGATTAAATTTAGTAACCACTGCAGCCAATCCTGACTCACGTTGCTGCTTCTGAGGAGCCAAAAATAGGTTGTCAATTTAAGAATCTCACACTTATCCCAGAAAAAGGCCATTTTTCCTGCAAATGTAGTTACTGTTCAGTGTTTGGGAATGATTGTCCTGGGAAGAAGAGAAAAGCTGCTGAAAATAAACTTGAGCTTTTTCCATTCAGTGCTGTTTACTGCTTTGTGATGATGGCTGTAATAGGCAGTTTGGAGGTGCCAGAGCTGCATGTTAAAGCTGCAAATAGCCCCAGGATACCGTGAGTAATTATATAGGGAGTTGGGGACAGGAAAAAGACTTTCTTCTCTTTTCCTGCAGTTATTTGCTTTCTGCTGACTAGATGACCTCATTCTTTAGTCAAACCAGAGGGGCAGTTAGCAACAGGCAGGAGATGGGCTCATTATTCTGGACATTAGACTTGTCTCTTTGTGGCAGTTTCCTCCATTTATCTTTCAGAGACAGGACACTGTAATTAGAAGCAAGTGTGCTCACCTGGAATATCATAGACCCATGATAGTAGAATCTGATAGTTTCCATCTTGGTGGTACCCAGCTGTGTTGGGCAATTTGCAACCAACATGATTCCCAGTCACATCTGGAATACACCTGAGAATATTCTGAGAAACCAATAAGAGAAATGATCTCTTGTTTTCAAAGCCTACATTTATGTTCCTGGGAAGATGTATTTAACAGTAGACCTTCTCAGGACTGACCATGCAGTAATGTACAAGTTAGAGTGGTGCAGCCATACATTGGCACTGATAGTGCCAATTGGGCTATTCTTTCTGCAAAATATTCCTGTCTTTACTTGCTGCTGGTTTCATCGTGATGCCTCTGATACATTTTCTTCATAGCATTGACATGCTTTGCCATATATTTGATTCAAAGGCAATTTATTGCATCAGTTGGAGAATCTGGCTTGTTTTTGTTGTCTTCATTCCTTTTTCTTATTTGCACAAAAGCTATTACTCTCCTTAGAACAATTTTATATCAGAGTCTTTTGTCCCTGATCATCATGGACACTGAAATTTGCAAAGATTTAAACTTACATAATTTTCTATAGCAAAGTAATGGCAATAATTTTTAGGCTTGTATACTGCTCCATAGCACTTTACATCACTCTCTAGGTAGTTTACAATGTGGAAGCAATGTTTTGCATATTATCCCAAAAATCTGGGTCCTCATTTTACTGACCTTGGAAGGATGGAAGGCTGAGTCAACCTTGACTCTGCCCATCCAGATCGAACTCCAGGCTGTGGGCAGAGTTTTTCTGCAAGTGCAATACTGCACTTTAACCAGGGCTCATTCCTATAGGTCTTCACTTCACTTATATAATGTAATCCTCTAGAAATCATATATGGTGATGTTGTCACTGAGGGAGAAGCAGCATTTGTACTTCTTCTTTACTGGAAGAAGTTACCTGCAGAAGTCCTCCTCAGTCATAAGCTTTTTCCCCAGTAATAATGTATTCCACCTTTGTAATTACACACAGATTTTATCAATGTAAGGTAAAAACTTGTCTTCATCATTGTTATATTAGTATAGAAGTGCTGCAATGATATAGTCACTAGAGTGTCCAAACTGAATATGCAAACAGTGCCAAAATTTAAAAGACATACATAGAAATGATTTCTAACCAACAAAAACTGGGGTTGGCCCATCCCACTTGCTTCAGCAAAAAAGGCCTACTTCGGATCCCATCTACCAAAGAAGTTTAGTTGGCAGGGTCCAGGAGATGAGCCTTCTGCTGTAGTCTCCTCCTTTGGAACATTCTCCCATTGGAGTTGAGATTGGCTTCCACATTCCTGGCCTTCCAGAAGAGCTTTAAAATCTGGCTCTATTGGCTGATCCAGGCTCGCATGGGGCAGTCTATCCCGGGATTGGCAGATGGGGTAGAGAGAAGAATACCCACCCTTAACATTGTCTGTTCTCTTAGTTTTTAGTTTCTCATTTAATCTTTTCACTTTAACCATTTCATATTTTCTTCTTTACCTTTTTATCATTTTGTAAGCCACCCAAAGTCACTGCAACAGTGAGACAGGCAGCATATAAATTTAATAAATACACCTGTTCCTCAAGAACAGGTTCTGATTAAAGAGCATTTCCTTCCTCTTAAAGCAAGGGCTACTTACTGCTAAAATCAGGCATATTTAATATTGAATAGGTAGTAAATACAATTCTAAAAAACCCCATATATTCGGTGTATGCATTTTGTAGTCAGGTCAAGCATTACCTTCAAAAGTGTTGTCACATGTAATACCCTCATCTGGAAATAAAACCTAGCTGAAAATGGGATTTAACATTGTGCATAGGATTGGGCTGCCAAGGAATCGATGATCACACACAGTTCTGCTTTATTTCATGTGAATTTCTTGCTGGAGAAAAACTAATATAAAGGCCCTATTTGACAAGAAAAATACTTCTACGATATCTTCTTACTGATGTAGCTCAGCTCGCTTTTCTCATCTAAGATTGAAAAGGGGAAAGCTTTTTTCTGGTAACTGCTGCCCCTTAGTGGTTCTGAATTTCCAGATCCTGGATTTTTGCATATGTGCTATTGAAAGCTTCCTTCTTTACATGAATATGCTAAATAATGTTTTCTAGGCTTATGGGTTTTGAGTTGTATTATCCCCGGGTCTCCCCACAGATGGCAGTTAGGTGATAATTTGGTATGTAGGGTGACATGGCAGAGGTCTTTCAATATTTGAAGGGCTGTCACAGAGAAGAAGAGATCAACCTATTCTCCCAAGCACCTAAGGGCAGGATAAGAAGTAACGGATGATTATCAGAGACATCCAATCTGGAATTAAAGTGAAATTTCCTGACAGTGACAACACTTAATCAGTGAAATGTCTTGCCTCCGGAAGTTGTGGGGTGCTCCATCACTGGAGGTTTTTAAGAAGATGTTAGATAGTCATTTGTTTGAAATGGTATAGGGTCTCCTGCTCAAATGGGGGGTTAGACCAGAAGACCTCCAAGATCTCTTCCAACTCTCTTATTCTAAGTTTTAAGCTATGCGCTTAATTGGAAAAACTAACTTCATTTTTAAAGGGTTGTGGTGCTTGTGGCTTTAAACCACATCCTCCGGAAGTACAGATCTGCTGCTGTTGCTGGGCCAGATGGAGTGACCACAGGAAATGAAATCAAATAGTTGCATTTAGCATACACAAACCCAATGTAAGGCAGGAGTTACCCTCCTCTCCCATTAATACAGATTTTTTTTTTTGGTTGAAAATAAGGTATCCAAATAACTACATTGGAAATATCCTGTTATTACATACATTGGAAAAGTCCTTCTATTTTTAAACTCAGTTTGATTAATTCTTCATTTTAGCTAATATGCTTAATGACTTTGGAAGTTTTAATTGCTTTCTTCCCAGTCTAATTTGTACTCCAACTAATCCAGCAAAACTTTGAGTCAATGAAAGGTTTTCAGAAATCAGAGTTCTGCTTTTAAGTAAAAAAAAATCTTCCTTTTCCCCCTACTTATCCTGGGTCTATCCATTTACAGTATGATATGAGTCAGAGTTAATGTCTCAATCTGGTTCTCTAGAGGTTTTTTGTTCTGGTTTTATTCATTGTCTTTTTTCATTACTAATGTACTGACTGATGAACACACTTCTGACCATTAAATTACTGAAACTTGAGGGTGTTCCGGAAGATGAGGGAGAAAAAGATTTGTGCTGTACTAAATACGCACAATAATTGGGAAATATCATCAAACCTTAGCACACAACTTCTCCATACTGTAATTACAACTGAAGTTAAGTGGCATTCAGAAATCTTGTGACTACCACCAAGAGACATGTCTACTATAATCCAATTGAATTAAAATATAGAAGTTAATGCCATCGCTTTTGTTCATTTCACCATCCTTGCCAACCCAGGAATTAATTCTGCAACTGAAAACCTGGCCATTCAGTTAGAAAGGATTACTCACAAATTTCAGTTGTCGTCCTGCCTCTTCTACTTTATATAATCTACACTGGATTCTAAGATGCACATTTTCTGAGCCAAATAATAATAATAAGGAAAACAACTAAGTTTTCAATATATTACATCAATGACCAAGTATGCTGTCTTGTTTCCTACAATATAGCTGGAGATTTGTCCTCTGCTGATCCCATGGTCCTGGAACAATATGTGGTGGTGGCTGATTACCAGAAGCAAGAGAGCTCTGAAATTAGTTTGTGTGCTGGCCAAGTTGTGGACATAATTGAGAAGAATGAATCTGGTAAGGGTTACTCATCTGGGATATAGATGAATCCAGAAAAAACAGTTTGTAAAAAAGGGATCTCTTATTTCTTGTAACTTCTTAATATGCTTTGCCTAAATGTGTTCTAATGAGAATTTAGGCAAAGGGATGACCTGCATAATAGATTTCATGTTTGAAAGCAGCTTAATAAGATTTTATCCTAGCTCCATTTAACAAATCCCTTGTCTAAATTTCTATATTTGGAGATACACTATCTAGAACCCAGCTTTCTATTTTGAAATTTCCATATTACTTAAATAAAAAGATTTCATTCACAGAGCGCCTCCCAGCTTTTATATGTATGTGTTAAATGCTTCCTCTAGAATTATCATAATTCAGCAACTTCATTCATCTGTGTCTGGATGTGGATGTACTTTGTTTTTCAGAAAAAATAAACAGTAACACTTGTTTTGCCTATTTAAATCAAATAAAGAATGGGCTCTGAAAGTTATTTTGGATTTGTGTTTTAACATAGGGAAACTTTGAATACATTATTTTGCTGGCAAAAAAATCCTATAACAAAACATATTACTCTCTATTTTAATAGCTTTATGTAAATTACTAATCTTGTATTGCTTTAATGCAATGCAGAACTGAAATGACTTTCTAGTTTTTCACTTAGTCATTTAAATATCCACTCTGAATAGAGTTTGAATTATGAATTCACATAGGAAGAACACAATAAATGGAGTGCTTTATTAATTAAATTCAGGTTATTATTCAAGCATAAAGAAATAAAGGAAAATCTACAGAAATAAAATTATTTATTTCCAACATTTCATAATGCTTTCTCAGCATACTTTCTCAGTTCAGTGAAAGGCCTTGGAAAAATAAGTAGCCTTCTACTCATGATGGCAATAGCAATAGTACTTAGACTTATATACTGCTTCACAGTGTATTACAGCCCTCTCTAAGCGGTTTTACAGAGTCAGAATATTGCCCCCAACAATCTGGGTCCTCATTTTACTGACCTTGGAAGGATGGAAGGCTGAGTCAACCTTGAGCTGGTCAGGACTGAACTGTTGGCATTTGGTAGAATAAGCCCGCAATACTGCAGTCTAACCACTGCAGCACCATGGCTTTTATAATCACAATAAAAGCAAGGATTTCAGTTGTTATGCAAGTCATTTGTTAAGTGAGTCACAGCCAATTTATGAACTTATTTTGCGACAATTGTTAAGTGAATCCCGGCAATTGTTAAGTCAATCGTGCGATCACTAAGCAAATCCAGCTTCTGGGTTTTGGAAAATTGACTGAGGAAGTTGCAAATGGTGATCACATGACTCTGGGATGCTGCAGCTGTCATAGATACATGTTGGTTGCCAAGTGCCTCAGTTTTGATCATGTGACTGTGGAGATGCTGTGAGGATAGGTCTTAAGTCACTTTTTTTCAGTAAAATTGTAACTTTGAATAGTTGATAAACAAACGGTTGTAAGTTGAGGACTAACAATAAAATTTGAGTAGATTCTTAACATTTTTGTTTGTTTTTCTGGAAGTTATTCACTGTGTCAGCATCAAATGCGGCAATATTTCCTGGAGCAGCAATCTTGTACTTTGAATTCCTAAAGAGACCGATTAAAACCTCCTAGAGTAGATTGAAATTGAGTGGTACGAAAAAGTGACATTTTCTATCATTTCTACAAGTGCATAATAATAGTTCTAATAGACAGCAATTAAAAGTGGGGGAAAGTGAAATGAAGTACCCAGCATGTCAACATACTTTTGAGAGCCTACCTTTATTTTCATTACATTAACAGATTGTAAGGAGAAAAGCCATATGCGGAAGGATAGTACAGTATTTATTGTTTTACTTTATTTGTTTGTCAAACGTGTACAAGATAGCAGGTATAGGTATAAACATAAACAAAGGAAATAAGTACAGATAAATGGGGATAGTAAGACAGGGATGGTAGGCACGCTGGTGTGCTTATGCACACCCCCTTTACAGACCTCTTAGGAATGTGGTGAGATCTACGGTAGTTTGAGATTGAAGCTGTGAGGGTTTGAGGCTGTAACAACGGAGTTGCTATTGATCTCCTAATTCCAAAAGACCTCAGCATGCCTCTCATTTTCTTAATTGACCCCGTGGGGAACGAAGTCTTACTCCCCACGGAGAGGGCGCGCAACTTGGGTGTCCTCCTTTATGTACGGCTGTCATTAGAAGTCGCAGCCATCTCCAGGGGGGCTTTCTATCAGGCCCGTCGGATCGCCCAGTTGCGCCCCTTTCTGGACCAGGGCGCTCTTCGCACAGTCACTTCTGCCCTTGTAACCT
>JAEANM010009034.1:0-16610 GCA_017656035.1 Myanophis thanlyinensis
TTCTTTTTCTTCTTATTTGATTGTCTATTCTGTTTTGGCCTGTCATTTTGGCTGCTTCTTCCCAAACATATTTCTGACCTTTGTTGCTATTCTGTAAGTTGCTGCCATTTTGTAGATTATACTGCTTGTGTTCATACATATATTCTGGCCAAAAGAGAACACCAAAATGTTTTTTAACAATAACAGTTCTAGGTTTTTGCACAGGTTCTCTCTTTGGAGGCATCATTACAAAAAAAAAAAATTCAAATTGATGTCAGAAATGTTAAAGCACTTTTCCATCCTCAGCTGGACCATCTGTGACCTAGTTGATGCCAGAAGATGTCTCTGAAACTGATGACTGACGAGAGATAGATGCTCTATGGAGAAGATTATAAGCAAAGCAAGGCAACAGGTTGTTTGAAGGAATATGGGTTTTCAGATCAGCAGTTATTAAAAAAAAAGTGTTTTCTCAAACTCTAGGGCAGCCTATCACCTCCAATTTGTATAAGTCCCACCCACCACCATTAAAAGAGCAAGTAATATCCCTACTCGCAGAGCGTGATATTTATATTCTTTTTGTTTGAATGTTGAGAAAATCCATTACTCAAGATCGCATTCATCAAATGTTTCTAAATCACACTACAGGGAACTATGCTACCATGTCTACTTAATAAATATGTATTGATATTGTTTTATCTAATTGCTTCCAATGGGATCCTAAATATATCCTATGGATCAAAAACAATATTTAAGTCAGGAAAGCAAAAAATAATAATAATGATGTATATGATTCTTCTGAGTCATGAAGAAAACTCCAGAGGCGTCTTTCTTTTTGTCACTTTTTTACTTGTTTTAGTAAAATGGATTGGTGAAGATTATTTAAGAAAAAAGCTAAATCTGCAGTCGAGCACATAAATCCCAAATGGTTTTCTATATATGATTGTGGATAGTAGGGATACAATTTAAACTGTGTGCTGTGCTGATTTTTAGGAAACTTTTTTCTGTTGATTTATTTAAAGGGAATTCAGAAAGTGATAAAACCATAGTTCAGCATTAGGTGAGTGTATTATTCGCATTATTATGTATTACTGCCAGAAACAGCTTCTCTTCTTCAGCAAATAGTTTTAGATATGAATAATTCTGATTGAGAACTATAGTATAGGTTCTCCTCTTATCTATAAGCCAGAATCTTGATTACTGGATTATGGTCATACAAAAATAAATGAGGTTCCTCCAGTGTAACCATCTATTTCACATCTTTTCTAGTTTAGCCTAGAGAGTTCTCTGGTAACATTCTCTGAACAATTTGTATTTATTTATTTATTGCCTGATGCTGTTTCATATTATTTGCCAAGGTCCTATTTTCTGAATATTCTAAATCATTGATTCCGATTCCAAGGTCTCTCCATCTTTAGATAAACATTTTATTTCCTAATTTATCTTAGTTTGATTATACTCATATACTAAGCAAAGCATACTGTATCTCACTAATCAGTAAGAAAGATGCTCTCATTATGTTGTTACAGCAGCTACAAGATAATTAATATCTATTGATAGACACATTCAAAATACCATTAATTATATTATTAATGATCTTAATTAACTTCAAATGCTTCATGTTTTCCAATAAGATTATCTATTTAAGAAAATTGTTTGCACAGCCTTCAATCATTCTATGGTGTTTGTTTACAATAGATTTATCCATGAGAATGCTTTGGAAATTAACTTCAGATCTATTTTATGAACCACTTACTTGTTTTTATTATATTTGCCAAGCAAGGACTGTATTAACAAAGAAATGATTTAACTTTGTTGGATTTTACTTATCTTTTAATTCATCCTAGAGTGGAGTTCTTTTTGAATGAATTGTTCTATTAATAAAAGGTAGAAGGAGATATTATTTAGTCAATGTGTCTATACTCCATTCCCCCAAACAAAACTTTTACATCTGGGTTTTTTAACTTATGTATTTACTGAATAATAAATATACAAACCCATTACATTGTACCTTCCACAATGTTTGCCTTTTGAAAAATATTGCGATAAACATGTACCGGTATCTTTTTCCTATTAATGTGAATCTGAAGTATAGAAAATTGTTATTCTCCAAAGGCACAATATTATTCTAAAATTCCTCACAGGGTTTTTGTTGTAGGAAAAATAGGAGGAGAAAGGAGTATTAGGTATATTCACTGTCTTCATTATTTATAAAATAATAAAGACAGAGAAAATACTTTTAAAAAAGGATTTGTAGAATCAGACGGTTTCATAAAAAAATAATAAAAGTAGTATTGTGCTGTTACAATGCAAGTTCCACCCCAGTTTACCATTTTATTGTTCATCTTTCCCCTTACAGTTTTTTGTTTTTTTTAAATTTGAGAGAGTTTTGAAAAGTCTGGCTAAATCATGAAGTGGCTTTATAATTCTCATTATACTGGCTTTCTTTTGAAATTAGAGGAATCAGTTGCTTCTAGGCATAATTACACACATGAGAAATGTTCCGAAGAAAAATATATTTCTGGGTGGATAGAAAAGAAACCAGGCAGTTAAAAAATCTTAGAAATTTGGGGATGATAGAGGCTTTGTGTTTATTTATAAGTGAATTTCACATACTTGTTGCCATCCTTATCCCATTCTTACATTTGTATATAAAATATTTGTGTTAAGTTACTTATACTACTTGAAGCAAAGTAACATTTTATATTATTATGTACTCAGGTGGTAAATGGCCAATTAAACTGGATATTATTATGTCTGCTATTGCTCTGAATACAAGCTGAATCACTTGTAATCTTGCCATAAACCATGATATATATTTAGTTGTAAAGGTTGAACTAATATTGTTTCATTCCTTACGTTTATTCTGTAATGGAAAAAAAATATTTCTAGTCACTTTGCATAATGTCACTTCAATGAAAAATGCCTATAATCCTTCCCATGTATTAACCATTCTAAACATGTAGGGAGCCTAGAAACTCTTTCCACTTTACTTTAAATAACTTTTCATTGTTGTGTTTCTTCTATGTTAGGCAATGGAATGAATGAAGTTTTATTTTAACTAATCTCATTTATATCAAATCATGTTAAACTAAAAAAAATCTATGGTTTATTCTGGACAAAACACTCTGCAGATAGTGTTTATTCACTGTTGCAGCTTGCTGGTAGGGCTATCAAAACAGGAAGGCTCTATTGATACTTCAATGGCCTTGAAGGACAGTTCAAAAGGTATAGTGACTAAATATGTTACACTGGGCACCCATCCTGCATTGTTCAGCAATCCTTTTTGAGAAAATTGTACAGCAATAGATATACAATAAGCAAGGATGATGCAACTGGATTGTTTATGAAGCATTGGTTGCAATGGGAAAGGAGACATTTGAGATGTGTTAAGTGGCAAAATGTTTTGAGTTGGCACTTAGGATAGATAGACATAATATTGATAGTCCTGGAACTAATATATGTTACCTCCAGTCAAATAATTCATCTCTCCTCTGCAAAAATTACAATCATGTTTCCATTGTCTATGAAGTTAGCATAACAAGAAAAAAGATACCTCTATGAAAATCAGTGGTGGAACAATTCCCATGAAACATTTAACTATTTAACTTTTGACCTTTTTTGGCAGAAGCGGAACTAAAGCATCATGAACAATTTGTCATGTACATCTTCCTCAAGTATCTCAGTAATCTTTATGTTTCCAACATGTTCCATTTTGTCATTCATTCTGTAATTCCTTGTTAATCTCCTTGTGTCTATGCTAAACTTCTGTTCCAATTTTCAGTGGTCTTCCTACTCCCCAGAACAAAAGTTAAAGTTGTGAGTAGTGTTGTGAAGCAAATAGGAGTCATCTGGGAATTCAACTCTAACAGGGATTTCTCTAACAGACATGCATGTATGTTCCTAGTATGTGAGTTTGTATATAAGTGTGTTCAACCATTTCCCTCTTTTTCAGCTTCTTCCTTGTTGATTCTGTGTCTCTCTTATTAAAAGGCAATGTCACTTCAAGTCAGCTCCATGTAAGTTCATCCAGTTCTCTTGACAACAAGATGAAGAAGTCTTGTCATTGCCTTCTTTTGAGAAGTCTTCCAATTTATGAAACTAGTCTATAAAGCAATCAACTTCATCTTTGAATTAACCAGGCCCTTCTCTGCCTTCTCTAAATCTAGATATGATTGACAGTATGCTGCCACCTACTGAGGCTTCTTATAAGAAAACCCTGCATGTTCCTGGAAATGGAACCTTCTTTTCCCCATTTAATGGATATACAGTACACTCAATATACTGGTAGCATAATAACAAATTAAGAGGTTCAAGTAGAACTCCATGTCCTTTTTCATTTAATAAGCAAATCATACTTTTTTGAACCTGACTATGGAACTCTCTCTCTCCATGGAAGAAGAGTTCCAACCAATAGGATTGAAATAAAATGTAGCTAGCTAATAAAATATAATTGTGATCTGAGTGATGAGTATTTAATAACTATGATCTTATTGAGAACAATTCTTAAAGGAAACTATTTTGGTTTCATGATGACATGCATGGGATAATGATAACAAAGACCCAGAAGAATAACTTTTGCCTTTTTCTTTACCGTATAGCTGTATCCACAAGTTGCTAAAGCCAGGAAGCCAGTGAGAAAGATCTTCAGTTGTATTTGGCAGAATGAACCATGAAATATACTAATACATTTAGTGGGGCAGCACTTGGGTTTCTTTCATCCAGTAAAAGGATATTTAAATGTAGGTGATTCAGCTCTATGTCATGAACAGATGAACTAACCATCAAGTACTGAATCAAACTTCATGTGGTTTGAAAATAAAAGTATCAGCCTATCTAACAACAAGCCCTCTTCAATTATGTCCCTGTATATGCAACATTTATATTGACCCAACCACAGAGTAGCAAAATTATAAGTGAAGAGAGAATTGTCCCAGTATAGTTCTAGTGAGGGAAATAATTCCATTGGCAAAGGGGGTTAATTGGATATGACACAATTGTGCAGATATCTGAAGAGGTGCTTTACTACAAAAAGGATTTGAGTAGCTTGGTAAGTGCCATAATGTTCTTTTTGTAAAAACCAACTGAGTAAAACTACTTTCATTTTTTGCTAAAGCAAAGAAGCCAGTGGAGGTAGATTCTTTTTGCCCTAGTGCTTTGCAGAGATCAAATATCTCATGACCACAGAGCACTTCATTGAGGTGGATTGACTGTGATCCTCCTTACAAGCCTACTTAGTACCTACCATGTTTTTAGTTTGTGTTTCATATCTATTAAAACAAGATATATAAAGTCATCTTCAATGTTGTGAGCTCAGCATTTGTTTGTGTGCACGTAAAAATCAAAATACACCATAAGTTTTATACTTTTGTAATTGTCTATCAGTGCCTTGAATAACACAAAACTCATTCATGGTAACAGAATGACAGAGTTGGAAGGGACATTGGAGGTCTTCTAGTTGAACCCTTGCTCAAGCAGAAGACCCTGTACCATTTCACACAAAGTAGAAGGAATAAGTAATCCCAGCAGGATCATTGTGTGCCAGGAAATAACATTTGGTGGCAGTGCCAGGCCAGATTCAGTCCCAAGTAACAGCTTGTTCTAGAGGCCCATCCTGCATGACAGGGAACAATTGGAGAGAGTTACATTATTCTTCAATATTTAATCATGTTTAATATCTCTATTATATTTTCTCTGTGCATACAGTAATATCATTACATTCAGCTACTAGAGACAGGTACAAGACACTGCAGACTGGATGGCCACAAAATTCAGGATTAGACACATTAAAAAAACAAATTATATAAATATAATTAATAAATAAATAATAAATAAATAATAATTAATAAATAAATAAACAGTAAACGTTCTGTGTCTTATTCTTAGATGAAGAAAGGAGTCCTCTAAATTTGACAGGAACTTTGCTGTATCCTCAAACTTTTTAATTGATATTTTGACCACTTGAATTAATGGAATGTTCTCCATAAAACAGCTTCCAAAGATAACCCAGAAATTATAATTGATGCAAAACATAGCAACCAATATATTACTGATTTGAAACAACTACAGTTATATGACACCTTTTTGCTTAGATAATAGTTCTTCATTTTTAACCAGTAAGTTAGAATACTGTCCTTCTTGCCAACCTCATTTTTGGCTTTCTAGACGTTGGTGGGCCAGAAGGCATTGAAAAGTGAATGGTCATCCTTGTACTTATTAATTCAGATTTATGTCTCTATTGGTTTTATGGAGTTTGTATGTTTTTACTGTATTCATGTTTTTTTTATACTGTAAAGTACCAGAAAGTATTTTTATAGAATCTATGGTATATAAATATAATCAATCAATGAAAGGAGAGAAATCTGTGCCAATGAATTGAACAGAGGATATGAAGGATAGCCTATATGGAGTTTATATATGGGATGATGAGAGAAAAATGAGAAATACAACAGAATTGGAAAATGAATGTGATTTCTCTAGGAAAGTATGTGGCTGGTCCCATTCAGTATTGCATATAGGACACTATCAACCATGGCAGTAGTATTGGTTACATAAGCTGTAAACAAATTACAAACAAGAATGAGTAACACAATGTGTTCTCCTTTTGTTTGGGGTGTCTTTGGAAATAAGCTGGAGAAGAGTTTATCCATAAAATTAATAATGGGTTTTCCATTGTTTACGCAAAGTCGTTTCTTATGTTTTTCAGTATGAAGAACAAAATAATGTCAAATATTTTCATAATGTAAATCCATAGTAGCATAGCATGCTCTGAATTTCTCAACATGAGGCATGCAAAAGAATCAGGATTACATTGGTGGAGACTTGGTTATTCCTTGAATTAGTTTCCATTCCAGTTGAATCCATTCCACTCTTACCTTCATCATCATATATTTGGAAGGGACTATATTCCTTCTTGTTTTATGTCAGGGTCCAAGGATGCTGAGAACTTGTAAAGCAGAAGGCAACAACTCTTATTTTAATTTCATTATGTCTACTTTTTCCAGTAGAAATAGGGCTCAAGACTTGGAGGTCCTTAGGTTTTCATTGGAAGAGCTATCATAATAAGAACTGATTTATGTGTAGGGTGTTGTTTCATGTGATGGTGAAGAATGACTTCAAATCCAAGTGAGGTAATCTTATTATAGAATGACCTGTCTTTGGAGATATATTACAGATCTATGTTTTAATTTGGTAAACTGCTTTAAATGCACCTCTTCCCAAAAACGTTTGGCTTTGCTTTGTTATTCCTGAGCCTTGAGAAGCTTCAGTTGTATTGTTTCAGTGTTAGAGTTTAGTTTGGTTTTAATTATGTTTAATATTTGTTTTCTTATTGTGATATAAGAACATTTGTACTAATATAACACTTACTAATATAACACTGAACATACTAATATAACACTTTGTTCCAACTTCCAACTTGGATAACAAAGTACTGATTAAAATAATTAAAATTCAAACTGAAACCCATGTGACTAAACCTGAACTCAGTGGTAGGATTCAGCCAGTTCACAGAAGTTTGGGAAAACCGGTTGTTAAATTACCTACCCCACCCCATGCTATCAAAATGGATCCTGTGTGCTGCACTACACTGCAATGGAGAAACAGCAATGGAGCGACTGGCATGAGGGAAGGAGAAGGCTACTTTCTTTCTTCTCTCTGCTCCTCCTCCTTCCCTCATGCTGGCTGCTCTGTTGCCCGTTTCTCTATTGCAGCACAGCACACAGGATCCACTTTGATAGCAGAGGGGGAATAATAATTTGCCTGGCCAAACTAACCCCACAATCTCCCCTACATTGGGCCCAGCTTTGATTGTGCTGCCAACTTAATTTCTCACCCCTCTCACTTTTGCCTGCAGATTGACCAACACCCACTGCATGCAGCTCCAAAGGGAGAGAGGAATCCATCCCTTCACTCCCCCCCCCAATTCTTCATCTTCCCACGTGAACTCTTAGGAGCATCAACTCCTTGTCTCTATGCTAACCCCCACCCTTGTTCTTCAGAAACCTCACCTCTTATAGGAGCCATGTCCAGAGGGCTGAAACAGCCACAAGACCAATGTGCAGACAAGCACCCTTGGAAATAGCCTTTTGGCAAAGGGTAGAAATTTAACAACTGGTTTACCCAGGGTCAGGTTGGCCATCATGGAAGGCTTGTCCTGAATGTGTGGTGGAACTGGAGGATGGGAATGGACCATGCCTCCCTCAATAGCAAACTTACTCTGGGTGAACTGGTTGTTAAATTATTTGAATCTCACCATTGCCTGAACCCCATCTATTGAAAATCTATCCATTTTTTTTAAGAGACAGGGAAAAGCATCACCCTAATTTAAGTGGCAAGTCTTCCTACATGTCAAAAGATAAAGAATGCCTGTATGGCAGAAATGAGATTTGAAAAAGAAATGATATGATATAGCCATTTACAAAAACCTAAAGGATGGTCACAAATAATAGAGAATTTCTTACTCCAAAAATAGCCAGTAGTGAGCCACCAAATTTCATTTTCAACAGAAAAGGATTTTGATTAAATGTTTAGAAAAGTTTCTGACAGGTTCATCTGAGGAGGGGGTGTGAAGTCAAAGAAGTCAATAAAGGAGCAGCTCAAAGCCTCCTTTTTACCTATTGTACATGAAAGCGGGCAGGGTCCTGATCTACATTTTATTTTATTTTATTACTTCTTCCCTCCCACTCCACCGCTCCACATACACAATGGGCATCTCTGATTGTTAACCATATACTGTACAAGTTACTGAGTGGAACAAACTATCTTAGCAGGTGACAAACTTTCTTTATTGAAAACTACGTGGCTATTTGTTGTGAATATCCCAGTAGCCAATTTTTAATATTCCATAAAATTATGGGCAGGAAAAGATTGGCGTATAGAACTTTAAAGTTCGTTCTAAGTGTGTGATTATCTATTGCACTGAGATAAAATAACCAAAGAATGCTACTTTTTTTCTAGTCTGACAGGAGGATGAATATGTGAGCCTATCCAGCCTGCAGTGTTTGAAAATTAAATCCTGCTGTTAGGAGCCCCAAAGGCTGGGCAACTTGCCAAGGGACAACAAATTGGAATATGAACCTGTTTTTCAGGCTATTTCCAAAAGCTTGTTCAGGTGGAAGGTTGACAGGAACAACCTGTTTTCCCCATCTTGTTTTCAAGTAAATTTCTCTCTCTCTTTGGGTCTCTCTTACTGCAATAGTATTAAGTTGTGATTATTTAGGCTCAAAATATGGTTGTTGTGGGATTAAGGTAATGGGAGAAAAGAAAAGCTTGAAGTAAACTGGAAAACATTAGAAAATGTGATCAAAATATGTTTAAGTGTTTTGTGGTGCTTTTGCTCCTCATATTAAGGTCTATTTATAACATTTCATTTCATTTTATTGGTTTCCAAGATCATTGATTAATAAAGTATTTGGTGCTTTGGGGAAAAAAGTTAAATTGATACATTTATAGCTTTTCTAGGTCACAAAACATGTCTTACAGTATTACAATATATTCATCAAGTAAGATCAAATTAAAAGTCCAAAAATCTTTATGTATACAAACAATTGAAATGCAAAACAATAATTTTAAAACAAAAATCCCTAACTAGCCCTCAGTCTTCCAAGTATTTTCCTCTCCAAGTCCAACCAGGATAAGTTCAGCTGGTTTCCTAACTAAATTCAATTGAGATCACTCTGCTTATAGTTCACATGACTATTTGATTGTGCAACTTATTAAGCATAGTAGATATTGATGAAAATAGAGTTATATTGTTCCAAGCATGCTAGAAGATAATCCAACTCTCTATCCATGGGTGTCCTTATAGAATAAAGAAGGAGCAATTCATTAATGGAGGAGAATTTCCTAGTTCCCATTTCACAGAGGAAACAAACATTCTTAGTAGCCATTAGTTAAGACAAAAGATACCAAGTTACCAGGAAGATAAGGGTCAGTAGCAGTGGTGGAATTCAATTTTTTTTTACTACCAGCTTGGTGGGCATGGCTATGGGATCATGTGACTGGATGAGCAGTTTCTGTGAGCAGGGCAATAAAGATTAGGCTAGAAACAACACCAGAATGTTTCTGTCCTGCCTTCCTTACAGGCCTAACCTTGTAAAGTGGAAAAAACAAAAGATTTCTTCTAAAGATTTCTTCTCCAAACTGCTTAGAAAATTTACTACCAGTTCTAGAGAACCTGCTAGAACCTGCTGGATTTCACCTCTGGTCAGTAGTTTTCACAAGTACAATAGAACTCTAAGAATAAATACAAGAAGCTGATATTTTTTCCTTCACATAAGCATTACGAGTTCAGCACAGTGGTGGAATTCATTTTTTTTACTACCAGTTCTATGGGTGTGGCTTGGCTAGGGAGGTCATGTGATGGTGGGCAGTTTCTGTAAGCAGGGCAATAAAGATTAGGTTAGAAACAACACCAGAAGGTTTTTTCCTGCCTTCCTTACAGGATTAACCCTGTTAAGTAGAAAAAAAACCCAAAAGGAGATTTCTTCTAACAACTGGTTCTCCAAACTGCTTAGAAAATTTACTACTGCTTCTAGTGAACCTGCTAGAAACTGCTGAATTTCACCTTCGGTTCAGCAGCACTTATGGTTCTTATCACCTATATTGAGCAACTTGTCTAACACTATCACTACTTTTAGATAGTTCAAATCAAATCAAATCAAATTTTGTCACATGCAGTCATACATCGTACAAAATGCAGTGAAATGCATATTCTGTTTCTGATATAACAAGCCTTTTTAGAACACTTTCCTACCATGTTTTCATTTCATATATACTAATTTGGGCCTTTACTCTTCTTAATTTGAGATAATAGTATTATTTGCAGAGTAACGTGTACTCTGTAGAATTCATAACAATCTGAACTTTGAAATAAATGTTAATTGGTATAAATTATAAAGCAATTTTTTTTCTTCTTCCACAACATAACAAATAATAGTTCCTACTACAAAAATCTTGCCTATTTCTTTTGTAGGGCCTGTGTAAGTTAATAAATTCTTTCTCAGTAGTTTTGCTAGTCACTTAGGAAGGCATAAATACATAATGCTGCAAATTATGTAACTAGGATGTAAATGACATACAGTTTGTCATTTCTACCATTTGCTTGATGATATCATGATACATGTCAGATTACTTCCTTACTATTCCTGTGCAGAAGGCCACATCCCAGTCATTATGGAATGGAAGCACATAACAGCTAGACAAAGCAAGTAAGTATGTGAATCAATATTAGACATAGTGAGGCAGTGATTTCATCATACATTAGCATTTTTCCTGTGCTCACATGGAAGTATCAGATAAACAATCTCTGTTTAGAATTTAAATTGGGTAGACCAATTTTGGGCTGCAAAAATCCAGATGCCTGTGAGAAGGCAGCAAACAGCTTGAGTTTACAGTATCATTTTGTTTCCATCTAGTGGTGACCTGGATTTTTGCAGCTGTACTATCAGATCACTCTTTAATGTGATAATTAATAACTGAGTTGTGTTATGCCTTACAGAAGAATTAACACTCTATTCAATCAAGTCCAGAAACTAATCCAATCCTATTCCAGTTCTTTAATGATTAACAAATCTATTAATAGAGTTCAAAGGTGGCACATAATTTTGCCTTCATCCTAACATTTATACCTTCCAAAATTAACTAATATGATCTAGCTAAAATAGATTATTTGTATTATAATAGAGTTTGCTCTGAAAAAAATGTACAAAAACTAGAACCAGTGTAGAATACGACAGCCAGATATAGTTAGCCAACAATGGCCAGAGAGAACATTTAGTGCATGGGTCATTTAGATTTGTTTTTATCTGTGGTAATTCTCTTTATTGTACCTTTACTGAATATACTTCATGACAACTGCTATGAAGTTTTCTTTGTGGTACATAGACATTAGAATATAAAGAGAATACAATAAATGCCTAAACAGCATTGGCTTTAGATATATCAAGGACCGGAGAAATTATGACTTTTAACTCTGTTTTGACCATTGTGACTGGGAAATTATGGAAGTTAATATCAGATGCATATGTTGAATCTAGAAATGTCACTTTAATGACAAAATGTATGCCATGTTTTTAAATGCAAACTCTACTTCTTACTCATGTCCATGCCCAATGTGTTTGCCCTTTGAGTGAAGTCTGAAGATTTTGATGGCTTTGGGTGGCTTCTATTCTGAGCCTGTTCAAATAAACTCTTAAAACATGGCTCTTCAGCATTAAGCTAAGGAAGTTGGTAGACTGTTGTGAGATATTGGTTTTGTTGGTATTAGCATTCTTTTTCCAAGTATTTATTTTGCCTTATATCTGAATTACATTTTCTTCATTGCTTCATAGAATTGGGATAGAATCAGACAATCTAGTAATAGTGGCAGTAGTAGTAGTAGTAGTAGTAGTACAGTAGTAGTAGTAGTAGTAGTAGTAGTAGTAATTACATAACATGTTCCATTATTTGAATCATTTCACCTTCTTCTGCAATGTTCATGGCTGCAAATCCAACAAGAATAGTGCTAGTTGGGGAAGGCTTGATATATGTTATTACAGATCTAGAATCAGGAGCTAACTTATATTACTTAATGGTTTTAAATAGTTTTTGCATCTTACAAGCCTTTAGGTTCATTCCTAATTCCTTTCTTTTTTATTCCAAAGTAGGTGATTTGTTAATTTCTGTCAATATGTGGATACAGTTTAAGTTGCTGCATCGAATTCACAGACAAAACTATAAATGTTTGATCTTCTAGTTTGCCAAATCTTCATATGGCATTGGACAGAAAGGTTAATACCATCCATGACATCCATTTGCAAAGAACAAAAAGACTATTGTTTGATTACAGAATACTCTGACCAGGAAATTCAGGAATTAAATATTTTGAAATTAAAGATAGCATCATTATTTGGGAGTGATAAGATTCCTTAATAAATATAGATTAGAAAATCATGTCATTTTTTGTTTGGGTTGGGTCAGGCTTTGTTATATACAATACACACACATTGCTACGAAAAATTCCACACAATGAAAACTTTATATATGAAAAATGGCCTTTTAAAGCTATTTAACTGGTTGTGTGGAAATAGTGACAATATATTTGTTTTTAAGTTACAGCTGGGAAGGCTCAACAGACATATTGTAGAAACTTGTAGGTACCAGTATTATTTATTTAACATTTTATTTTATCCTCAAATTACAAGACTCAGGACAATTTATACAGCAGAACAGCAAGCAATTAATGTGATTATATATCAACAAATTCCCATAAAATCAAGTTCAAATTAATAGCACATTAAACATATATTAAAGGTCACCCCATACTCATTAGTAGGCCTCAAATGCCTGCTTAAAAATACAATTTTAAATGCTTTTGGAAATGCCAGAACTATGTGGACTAAGCACACCTAAGAAAGCAGCTTATTCCAGTAGAAATAACTTTGCTCAAAAACAAAGAAGATCTGTCTCTTGATACACTTCTCTCTCGTGGAGACACAATTTTCAATAGTTTCTCCTTAGATGTCTATGCAGAATGAACAGAATCGTTTGGTTCAGGTATAGCTGTAATTGTAACTGTTGCAAAAAAAAAAAAAAAAAAGAAGCTGGGCAAAGGGCCCTGGTCATAACTTCCACCTGCTGTGAGACAAGGAGGATCCTAGATCCCACCTAAAGTTAATGCTTATTTGATTTGATTTGATTTGATTTGATACCTGTCAGCGATAAAACCAGAAAACAATAAAAACCTGGCAACTTGAAAACCTATATGTTTACAGCATCTCCATCTTGTCCTTTAATCTGAGTTTGTTTCTCCCCATCTAATCCCTAATACCTTCCAGGCACTTGTTCAATATTTCTACAACATCTCTAGCTCAGTCCAGACCAGTGATGTGATGGATTCTCACCAGCATCCTGATATAACCTAACCCTAGATTGACAGATGACCTCTTTCAAAAGGTTAACATATATGTTAAGTAACATGGAGGGGAGAACTAAAGCCTCATAGCACTCTGCAATGGAACAACAAAAGTCTCAGTGCCCATTACTATTAAGTGGAATAGTACAGACAGAAGTGGAATTACTACAAATTTTCTTTCAACTCCCAATTATATCAAGTGATCTAGAAAGATATGGTTGCTAACAAACCTACCAAGAAACCTAATGGGGCTAGAGGGCTGCACAGGCAAACACACACACACACACTTACCCTTCTAAGGTGATCTGTGTCTTCTTCAGTGTTGGTCTTTTACCACAGCCGTGGGAGTTTGAGGGTTCTGTGCAGGTTCATAGCTGTTCCTACCATTGCATTGTCCTGGACAGAAAGTTCTGAGATCATTCCTGGGATCTGTTGGAGCCACCCTCCCAGCACAAAAGTTACAACTGATTGCTCCTACCACTACTATGATTATTTTCACCTTTATTTTCTACATCCTCTCCAGTTCCTCCTTAAGGCCCTAATACTTTTCTGGTTTCTCACTCTTTCTCCCTGATATTGCAGATATTGGGAAATCCTATTAGTGGCTAGAAAGAGCTCGACTAAAAGACAGCACTGAGGCACTGGTCCTATCAAAACAAGAAAAGACACAAAGCAGGAGTCCACCATAGTAGACAGGGCCCAAGCTGCAGACTATGTAGAGAAGCCTAAGAAGTAGTCCAACACATAGTAGCAGGGTGTAAGATGTAGGAAGGAATAGTATACACAGAAAAGCACAACCAATATGTGGCATTATATATAGGAACATCATTATAGAATATCTAATTCCTTCTAAGTGTAGATGAGAGATCCCACAAAAAGTCATGGAAAGTAAAATCCTCTGGGA
The DNA here is from genome assembly GCA_017656035.1 of Myanophis thanlyinensis. Lineage (NCBI taxonomy): Eukaryota > Metazoa > Chordata > Lepidosauria > Squamata > Homalopsidae > Myanophis > Myanophis thanlyinensis. Next base: position 14,775 of record JAEANM010009034.1, read on the forward strand.
TTTTGAGAATCAGACAAACAGATAGATATTGGCCAATGAACCAGACTTTGTGGTTGAGGGCAAAGACTAGAAGACAGCAGTGGTGATACCAAAGGTGCTTTTTCAAGAGAAAACTGGACTTGTTTTTTCTTTTGAAGACATTTTGCTTCTCATCTAAGAAGCTTCTTCAGTTCTGACAGGATCCTTCCATTCTCCACTATCCTATCAGAGGTGAAGAAGCTTCTTGAATGAGAAGTGAAATGTTTTCAAAAGAAAAAACAAGTCCAGTTGCCGCCTGAAAAACCAACTATGGGACAACTATGACTGGATGACCACTACAGCAGTGGTGATAGATGTAGCAGTGGCAAGTGACAAAAACATCAGGAATAAAGAGTGAAACTGTTGATAGTATTGTTTCTTGTTTTGACATGCCACTTCCTCTGCTTGATTTTTCTCCCACATATGTTGTTGCCCCAGGCATTCTCTCAGCAGCTCATTTTCAAGTGCCATCTTACTGATGTAATTGTGGATGCTTTTGTTTTGTCCAGGATAGTTGCTTTGACACTCACCAGACTCTGCCACCTTCTTTCCACCTGGTATACAATCCCTGGGTGTTGGACCTGGTGTGGAATTTGGTTTACTCACTGGCAGATTGTAAGAAATTGAGGAAAATACTTTCCTTTCTCTTCTCTATGCTTCGAACTAGGGTTACAGTAAATGTGGAAGAGTCCTATATTAACCTAGATTTCTCCAGTTTTGGAAAGAATAGTGCAGAAAATATCAGAAGTTCAGAATTATCTCTCTTTTTCTTTGTAGCATGATCAAAGAGTTAAAAAAAGAGAGAATGATGATCAGTAACTGTGACAGGACAAAAACCACAATTTCCTCCAACAAATTTTCTCATCCAGTTTAGCTTAGGGTATTATATCTGTGATTGCTCTGACCTTCGAAAATATAACATAGCACATGCTTATTATATCCTGAAATATACAGTAAAACTTTTTGCAAAGGTAGGTCAGCTAGATCATGAGCAGGTTTGACAAACATGTCAATCACTAAAATTGCAAAAATGACTGTTTTTAGCTCTTGCTTCCAATGGCTGACAGCAGAAAAGAAGAATCTACAAGTGAAGGCTTCATTATTGAAGTGATCAAAAAAGACTGAAACTTTTGAGATGGACTACTATTGCCCTGGCTCTTCAAAAGTGATAAGAATAGTATGAAAAGGGTATGGGGGCCAAAAGGCACCACAAATTAGCTTTCCATAATATATCTGCATTGCGTGGTAATATGAGAGGGATGTGCGTTCCTGCCAATTTTACTTTAGAATGATGGAGGACTTTCCACATTTATAGCAGTATGGCCTGCTCGTTTTCTTCACCTATATGAGAAGTTGTGGGCTGGTTGGGGAAAGAGTGAAGAGTGAGTGAGTTGGTTGACAAGTTACCTCATAAATAGCAGCTCAGCCCAGGTTGAGAGAGATCTAGAAAAAGCATTCAAATGAACCCTGTCTTCATTTCTGAATGTATTTATTGCTTTTAAAATAATAACAAAAAGAGGGGAAAACAAAACACAAAAATGGCAAAAATGCATGCATTGTTAAAGAAAAGGGAGAAAACGAAAAATATAACAAAAAAGTATATCTTAAGAGTACAGTAAGATTAAAAGATATGATAGTTATATCAATGTATCTCCACACAAAAAAACATATATAACTTTACTTGGTGATAACTGCTAAAGGGGAACAGAACCTGTGGTCTAGAGGTTAATCCAACTGCCTACAGGTGACCCAGGTTCAAATCCCATAAGGGTATGACCGGCTGATGAGAGCAAATAAGCTTGAAATAGATCTATACCG
>JAEANM010009035.1:0-16609 GCA_017656035.1 Myanophis thanlyinensis
AATAAATAAATATATAAAAAGCTACATAAGACTTTGATTTAAGAAAGTTATAAACAAATTAAGGGTTTAGACAACTTTGAACGTTAAAACTTTTACTATAATATTTTGGAAAGAATTAAATAATATAAATAGTATTTCAAAAGAACCAAAATGTTTTGCATATTAAAATAGTAAAAATTATTAAAACTAAAATAAAGAGAAAAGAAAGGAAAAAAGAAAAGTGTAAAAAAGAAAAGGAAGAATACAATAAAATGAATAGAAATATTAAAAGAAATGGCTTCCAATAGGTTTCACAAGTATTTACAAATTTAGGAACTCTTTACCCTTATGAGGTTAAAAACAAACAATTCTTGAACTCGTACCCTATCCATAAAACATCAATATTCAATTTTGAATCCATAAAGTATTGCCAGAAGTTTGCAAAAAACAAAAAAAGTCTTATTTTAATGCTGGTACCATGTGCCCAAATTTTAATCATGTGATTATGGGTATACTGCAACAATTGTAATTGCAAGGACCGATTGTAAGATACTTTGCTAAGTGCCATTGTAACTTCAAATGCTCACTAAACAAATGGTTGTAAGTTGAGTATTATCCATAAGGGACCAAAGTATTTAATGGTAGATGCTACAACATTTCTTTTATTGGTAAAATTAAGCAGGATCTAGCAGGTTTGCTGGAACTGGTAGTAAATTTTCTAAGCAGTTGGAAGAACCAGTTGTTAAAAGAAATATTTTGGTTTTTTTCCACTTTATAGGGTTAATCCTGTAAGGAAGGCAGAGGAAAAAAACATTCTTGTGTTGATTCTAGCCTAATTTTATTGCCCTAGTTACAGAAACTGCCCACCCAGTCACATGCCCCCCAGCCACGCCCACCAAGCCACGCCCACAGAACCAGTAGTAAAAATAAATAAATTCCACCACTGCCACAAGGGCATCAAGAGATTTCAGTTTGCCTACTACTTTTATTTCTGTTGTTCCAATTTGACTTATGTCATATGGTCCTTTCTCTCTCCCAACACTCACTCTGTCTCTGTCTCTCTGTTTCTCCCTCTCTCTCTCTCTCTCTGTGTATGTGTGTGTACATGCACTCACTTGCACCTTTGAGTCAATGTTGATACCTTGTACTTCCTAGACACATCCCTAGAGTTCTCTTGGCAAGTTAATTTCAGAAGTGGCTTGCCATTGCCTGCTTCCTAGACTTTAGAGGTCACCCAGCTAGCTTTGGGCCAAAAGAGATTCTAGCACACTGCCTTAACCAATATACTGAATTGCCTTTTTGGTTATGCCTTATATAAGTTATCCTTATATGATGTTAATCCTCCACATTATTAACCATAAAGATCTGAGAGAATGAGTGAAACAGAAGAGATGATGTCTAATGATGAATTATATTTTAAATCAGAAGAAAATAAAGGAACACTCCTTATCTATGCTTGGTTTATTATATTTGGAAAGACCAATGCACTTAAGCAGCTGACAAATTCAATTTTCTCCCAGCTTTATTAGACAAATTGCTTCTTGCAGAGGAAAATGTCAAGTGTCATTGTTTCTGAATGATGAACATGACTTTTGAGCAAACCTTTGAGATGCTAGTGGGTAAACCATGTAACTTTTATCATTCTGCCCTGCATCAGCAGTCCAGCAATTGGGAATTAGTGAGAGAAGAAGCTTTATACTTCATCCTGCCAAATGACAATAGCTTGATCTTTGGCTTATACGGACAAAGGCAAAACACAATGAGATATTTCTCCAACATACAACTCCTTTCAGGTACAGTTTTATACAAAGGGATGCAATCTGTGCTGACTTCAAGATGTTGTTGGTAATATTTCAAATTTCCTTCCAGAACTCAAGATTTCTAAGCTATCATAAGAGATCATTCTTAAAACAGGACGAGGAAGAGCAAGTATACCAGATGAGTGAGGTCACTCAAATGGAAAAAGTACTAAGATGCATGAAGATGATTAAGATGAGACTAGACAAGATTATTCAGACATTATAAAAGTGGGTTGGGTCTGTAATAATCTTACAATGACAATTCAGAACGGCAGAGCTGGAAGGGACTTTGGAGGTCTTCTAGTCCGGGGCTCTCCAGTCTTGGCCACATTAAGACTTGTGGACTTCAACTCCCAGAATTCCTCAGCCAGCAAAGGAATTCTGGGAGTTGAAGTGGCCAAGGTTGGATACCCATGTTCTAGTCCAACCTCCATATACCATTCCAGGCTGTCCAATTGTAAAAACCTCTAGTAATGGAGTACCCACAACTTCTATTAGTTAATTGTTCTCATTGTCAGGAGATTTCTCCTTAGTTCTAGGTTGCTTCTCTCCTTGACTAGTTTCCATCCATTGTTTTTTGTCTTGCCTTCAGGTGCTTTGGAAAATAGGTTGACCCCCCTCAAGTATTGGAACACCGCTTTAATGTTACCCCTAGTCATTTCATTTCCCAGGTACTTTCCCAGGTAGGGAGCTTATGTGTGGAGCTGACCACAAAGACAAAGCTAAGGCTCTTAGCATGCTGACTGCCTATGGAGCAGCAATCCTTTTAAGGAACACTGTCTTTAGAGCCATCGTGCCTTGGAAAAAAGATTGCGTGGAGCTCATAGATTCCTGGTGTCCAGTGTGGGCATGGGCTTGTCACAAGCAATTGCAGCCCTAGATAGATAATTTGTATTTGTTGTGACTTCAGATTCAGATGCATCAACCCTATTCAGAGTAATCTAGATATGTAGGAAGAGATGCGTGCAGGCTTTCCAGATGATTTAGTAGGTTTCTTGCAGATAATGTCCCTTGTATTTGTTCTTGCCTTCCTATCTTGCTCAGGGTAGGAGCATGCCTTCTCTGCTTATCCATATCAGATGTATAGATTCTATCTGATGTTAGAAGTCTTGGAGATATCCCAAACCCAAGCTATATATTATCCTGTAACTGAGCACTAGCATCTGGAATTGCACGTAGAAGCAAATCAGTTTATTTGCAGAAATAAAACTACAAATGTCCATGTGCCTATTCACACTGACTTGTTGTCAGCTCTGGGCATATTATATAACCCAGAGCCACCATTCAACAAGAGGGGCCGCATTGGGCTTTTCAGAACTGATACTCAGCTGTGTGCGAAACTGCTGAGCGTTGGTATTGCAGCAGAGCAAGGACTGTAGCCATTGAAAACAGACCCAGAAACCCTAAACCCAACAGCTACGAGAAGTGTTGGTCACAGTGCAGTTGATCCAGCTCAACCACACAACTGCTGAGCATGTCCGTGTTGCCTTGCTTCTTCCGGACGATCACAAGGCAACAAATGAAGAAACTATGATTAGTTGAGCTCTGGAGTGGGGTGGGATGGGGGCATGCACGCACGGTGTGTGTGTGGGGTGGGGGCGTGGCAGACAGCATTTAACTGGTGGAGGAAGAACAGGAAGGCAATGCTAACTTCACTTTACTATGAATTGTAATTGTCAGTTTGTGCTGGAGGTTATGGCAGAATAAATCCTGATTCTCATCAATCAAGGCTGAGTCCGTCTCTGTTTCTGCTGGAACCTATCGGAACCTGACACGTGTATTTTCTCATTGGCAGTGAAGTTTTACATGCCTGAGCGCCTACAAATACAACATCCTCCCTTTTTTTCAGGAAGAAATTAATATATCAGTAGGAACTTAAGTTAAAATATTTTCCTCTTACATCTAGTTTTCTGGTCCTCTGCAGTTTTGGAAGCAACCTTCCCTCTGAAGAAATTGAGTCCTGATATCTTCAAACAACCAGGCAGCCAATTCCCTACTCCTCAAATTTATGTTTATCAAAGGCATTCGTTTTAATTACATTTTCACTTCTCTTTCCAAAGGAGAGCCAGCAAATGGTATTTGAAATATTATCCTATCCTAAAACCCATTCCTTTTCTTTTGTTTCCACAATGATTTTATTTCAAATGTGCAGATCTCATTTTGTAAAGAATGAGCCGAGCTAATATGCATGTATGGCTTCTTCTTCTCCTCCAGATAAAACAAAGTATTACAGTCGAACGCATACCATTTCCCTTTAACAGTGTAAGAAAATGAATCCTCTCAAATCTATTTGCAAATGGTTCTGGTGGGAGGAGGGGGAAAAAAACCCACTCATTTTCTGAAAAGATTGTTAAAGCTGAGCTTGCAATAATACCTTAAATTTTACACTTATTCAAAGAAGTCACCGGTCTGCCTCAGCATTTGAAGTGAAGTGTGGTAAGAAAGACACTCTGCCTCAAAAAGCATCATAGTAAGATGGGCTGGTCTCAATTGTCTGCCTTGCTTCCAGGCAAATAGTGTGACACCTGTGTGAAAGACCATCAAAAGGGCATAAAAATGTGCAAAAAAGATCTCTCTCTCAGAAAGCAGCAAAGTAAATATAGTATGCCACTGATGGAGAACCTTTTAAAAACTGAGTGCTCAAACCGCAAGGTGTGCACATGTGCATGCTGGAAACCCAAAGACCAGCGGGCTGGAGGGAGGTGGGGCATCCCAACACCGACAGCTCTCTAAGAGGTGAGATCTTTTTCTTTCGCAAGCTTCTGTTTCATTGTTTGCAGGCAAACTTCTGTTTCACAGCAAACAACAGCAAGAAACGCCATGGAGAAATGTGGTGGAGCTGAGCTGGGGCAATGGTACGCATGCCCACAGAGAGGGCTCTGAGTGCCATCTCTGGCACTCATGCCATAGGTTTGCCACCACTGTACTATGCTATTAGCTTTCCTCTACAAATATCCTTGAGGGGGTTATTGGATCAAATCATCTTCAAACTGATTTTTTTTTTTACAACCTTTTTCACTAGCAAAGTTTTCCTTTTGTTGCTGTGAACAATCACAGGGCTTATATTTACAATTTATTTGAATTGATGCAGATTTATTTATTTATCTATCTATTTATTTACCTATCCATCTATTTATTTGTTTATTGTGCCTTTGATCTAATGTTAATTCCTGGCAAATGCTTGCTGTTGAATACTCTAATTGCCAGGAAGAGACTAAGGTATGTATGTGGACAAGGAAGTGCCGGTTAAGAGGGAAAATGCAGCTTTATGATTGGCTGAGCCATCTGACGGCTCTAGTATAAAGGGGAGACCAGTCAGAAGAAAGCTGCCAGTGTTATATTGTGTTTTATGAATTACTGTCAATAAATCAAGAAGTTCTAGCCATGTTGTCGTCGTCTTCCTTATCACCCAACTTAACAGTTGGACTAGCCCTTGCAGTTTTCTTCACCATGGTTTGCCTTTGCCTGCTTCCTATGTCAGAGGGTAAGTAACTGGCTCAGTTGGTTTTGCACCTAAGGTTGGACTAGAACTCATAGCTTCCCAGTTTCCAGCCTGATGCTTTAACTACTGCACCAAATGGGGTCTCTTTTCCACATTCCGTTTCCACTTCACTCCCATTGCTACCTTCTATATATGTTTTCTATACTAAGAATACAAAAGAATCTGCTGGCATTTTATTTGGGGTCAAAATAGTTTGATCAGCTAATATAATCTCCCTTGTAATATTCTTGGGTTGTTGTTATTATTGACTGATTCAGCCTCTTTGAATTCTTACTTGATTACCTTGGATTCTATATTGTATTATGTCATAATTTTTGCAAATTCACTGGAGTTATTTCTAGAAGTTTCAATAAATTAAGCAGCAGGGAAATCTTGGGCTATAGAACCTTTTGTTTGATTGGTTAAAAAAAGGCACAAAAATGGAATGAAAAATAAGAAGGTGCTCAAGACTCAACTTGTTTCTAATTGGGAGGAAACAAACAAAATAAGGATAATACTAAACTGGTTGCAGTAAATAAAGAGAAAAAAGCACAGCAAGATGACTAGCTTTATTGAGAAAAGCAATGTGTCTGTTAATGCTCTGATTTAACATTTAAGAGAGCTATGGAATCTTTGGTGCTCTTTGAGCTTAGTTGTTTGTTTGCAGATGTTACCTAACTAGATACCATCTTCAACGCCAGTTATTTAAGATTTAAGAGAGCATATAAAATTGCTATCCCCGTGGAAACTGCTGCTAGAGATACTATAAAAGTTGTAGTCAGGTACAAACACAAATGTGAATAAGCTTGTAATAAGGACTGTAATATGTCAAAATGAAGTTATGTTATCATTGTGGCAGAAATTCACAACCACCAACAAAATGCAGATTTAAAGGAGAAACTTGTAGGAAAAGGAAAACCAATATAGTGTGGCATATTCACAGTTTTCTGCTCATAAAAAAAGCAAAACACTTGATCAATAACTTAAGCCACTGTTTAAAAAGAGTGCAGTTATACTGCTGCAATTTATGTGAAGAATTTGATAATGAAAGTGGAACAAGGAAAGGTAATCTGGAAATCCATAGCATAAAAGGTGAAATCTGTTCAGCGATAATAGTAGACTCTAGAACTGAATGGTGAAATTACAGCAGTGTAATTGGATGTTGGACCTTCTGAATCCGTGATATTGTAGCATAAATTGGGCATTTCAGAGATGTTAAATTAAAGCCATTAAAAATACAATTTAAATGATACACTGGAAGAGAAAATAATTCTAATCTAAGGGATATCCTTAACTGATAAATAAAATAATAATGCATTGGATTAATATGTTGTGAAAATGGATAGAACAACAATCTGGGATTGTGAATTGGTTGAAAAAACTGTCACAGGCTAAGAGTTATAAACTGTGTTTCTCAATCTTAGCAACTTTAAAATGCATGGACTTCAACTGCCAAAATTTGCCAGCCAGACATTTTTGTTGGAGAATTCTGGTGCTTGCAATCCACACATCTTAAAATTGTTAAGGTTGAGAAACACTGCTTGAAACATTTGGAAAAGAACCGTGGGCCTTGGTCTACAAGTTTATCCAGGTATCCAGGGCTACTTGGAGGACAAAATTCATGAGGAACACCTACAAAACCTGAGGAGCTCTTACATATTATATTCATACCACTGACACACAAGGCCTACAGCAAGTGCAGAGAGATAATTCAAACACATCCCAAGGCCATAAAATGTACCATAGAATTTATGATCCTTGCTTTAGGATAAATTGTAACAGATTCTTGCTAAATTTAACCACATGTTATGTCTTTTGAACACTCAAGTACAAGTGGGAAGAATGTGGCGACTGGACAAAACAGTATCACAGAAATTGTGACAACAGACTAGCACTGACAGATAATGTGTCCATTTAGCAGTGAAATTGCCTTATGATGACTCACAATATGGCATCAATATGGTAATTACATCATACATAATGAAAAACAAGAGTGACTCCCTGATTTGCATTTGCATCAAGCTCACAGCTGCAGAGGATAATTATGTGCAAATAGAAAGGAAGCATTAAGCTTGGTTTGAAAAGTATTTACACAGAAGGGAGTCTATCCTTGTCACTGATCATCAATCACTACTATCAATCTTTAATCCTCAAAAAGGGATGTTGATGGTAGTCCCTGGAATTTGCTTCTGGAAAGTTAGTTACGCAAAATGCATACAGAAATTTAGTCGTGCAAGGACATACAATAATGGAGATGTAGGCAATTCATCATGTTTATTTCTATAGGATTAACAATGAAAAAGCCAATTGAAATTGAGATCCCTTTGATTTTTTTTTTCTTACAGAAATGGAGAGTCTACATAAACTGGATCTTGAAGAATCAAAAATCAGGGTAAAGATTGGAGGAGGAAATCTCAACAATCTTCAATGTGTTGATGATACAACTCTCAGAAACCAAAGAAGGCTTGGAGCATCTGATCAAGAACATCAAAGAAGAAAGAAAGAATTTTGGTCTCTTTCTGAACATCAAAAAGGCCAAGCTCATGACCTCCTCAAGGAATCGAAACATCAAAATAGAAACTGGCCGTGAAGAAAATGTGTGGAAAAATTCACTTTCCTGGGGTTGCAGATAACTCAAAGTGATGAATGCAGCCCAGAAATAAAATGTTGGATTGCACTGGGTCACACAGCAATGATGAACATGAGCCAAATATGGAAAAACAAGGACATCAGCCTGGCAATCAAATGTAGGTTAGCCCAGTTTCTTGTGTTCTTTATAGCTACCTACGGTTGTGAAAATTGGACCTTAAATAAGCAAGGCAGGAAGAAAATTTATAGATCTGAGCTGTGTTGCTGGAGCAGGCTCCTGCATATTCCTTGGATAGCAAAGATGCCCAAAAACCAAGTACTGGAGTGCATGACACTAGACATGTCACTACAAGGAAACATCACAAAACTGTGTCTCATTATTTTAGCCATGGCATGTAGGGTAACTCACTGGAGAAGGCAATTATTTTGGAAAGAGTTAGTAGTAAAAGGAAAACAGGCCTCCAAAGAACACAATGGCTGGACACCATTAAAGCTGACAGAACATAAAAAAATTCAAAGAATCAGTGCAAGATCAGAAGGTGTGCGAGAGCTGAGAGAGAATTGTCAAGAGTTGGACATTCAGTCATGATGATGACTGAATGGACATCATCATCAGAGCTGAGATAATTCAAAGAAAAGTTACAAGAGATCCAATAATGTCTCAAGGCTATAGTATTGTTTATGGAGTTTTATCAGGGCTATGATAAACTCACACTTGAATGTATTACATGGGGTTGAGACTCACCATTCTGTCAAAGCTGAGAGCTTCGTATTGGAGGAATTACATATCTAGATGTAGTGAATTAAAAGTTCATTGTTGTGTAGTTTTGTTTGGTACCTAGGAATACATCAACAAATCAAACACCTTGCAAAGATCTGATGGGGTTCAAACGATGCCTCAAACATCATTAATTTCAAATGTGTTTAAAATATGTTGCAGACTTGGGAGTTAGCTTTAGAAATGTCAAGAAAACAAACAGCTGAAAATGTTACTCCTGTCTTTTATACCATCGGTGCAAAAAACACCTACAGAATGCTCATCAAGATGCAAATAATGCTAGTACTAAGAATAGTCTATGATACAATCTTAACTCGATTACATTAAAATATATATTTGTGGAAGAGGCATTTAAAATATTTTTAAAGTTGCATACAAAAAGGCATAAAATGGGAAGTTACCCATGAAGGATGTACTGTAGCGTGTATATAACAAATATTAACATAAATTGTGCAGAAAATGTGTTGATAAGGCAAAATTACACACTAAACTCTACAAGTTGAATACAAAATATGCCTGTCACGGGAAACTGAATACGTAAAGAAAATCCACATTTCTTTATGTCAGAAACAAGTCTTTGTTTCGAAAAATAATAAATTATAGAAAAGTTTGCAAATCATGAATGAGATAACATTGCCTAGGCTCACCCTTTTTTAAAATGTCGATTAGCCATGATTACCTTTCTAAAACAGAATAAAACCTACCACCCTTGAATATTTGTTGAAGACAAGAGTCTTTACAGAGAATATCTATTTTTATCCCACTTTTAATGTTTTTATAAATAACTCAAGGTAGTGAACATACGCTTCCTCCTCTTATTTTTTTCCCGCTAAAATAACTCCCTAGTGAGCTGAGAGAGAGAGAAAGGTTGACCAACCCAAGGTTCCTCACTTTCATGCCTTAGGTGGGACTAGAACTCATCATTTCCTGGTTTCTGGCCTGATGCCTTAACCACTAGGCCAAAATGACTTTTTCCTGTTTTCAATTAGTAGGTGTGTTCTTGAGGCTATGCCATAAAAGAACTGGCACCCTTTGTTCCTCTCTGCCATTGATCTAGTCCTAGGAAAGAACAACCTGAAGCAGTTCCTCAATGAAATGTATAAGAGGCTTTCATGTATACAGTAAAATAAAGACATGCATTTATTTATTTCATTACATTTATTCATAATTACACAGTTACGTGTGATGAGGAGATCACATAATCTTAAATACTCATATGAAAGCTACAATGAAAAATGATAAGAATACTTGGACATGCCCCTTCTAATCACCAAGAGCTGAATTTGGCACGAGGGAACTTTATATTATACAACGACATAGGAAACAAAAGCCACAAAAATAAAATGAATTATTTGTTGTATGGGGTTGACATAAACAATAAAGCTAAACCAGAAATTAAACCTGAAATTAAAAAAGCTTTATTATACAAATACACATATACACAGATACATTAACATATGTTTGAATCTAAGCTAAATTAATTGCAGTTAGAAAGCAAAGAAGCAAAGGGACTAGGAAGAGAAGAAGCAATTTTTCAGGTTGCCATGTTGCCAACAAGTTACGTTGGCTACTGTCAGTTGGGCAAGAGATTATGTGATGGAATTACCCCTTTTTCAAATGATTTTGAATAGAGTTGTATGAAGTGTGAAAGGGCAATTTGATTCTTTGACTGAATTGTCACTTTGAAGTCAACTCACAGATCTAATTAGAGACAGGTTTTGAAGCAACAAATTTAGGTGGCTCTAAAAGTCTTTGAAGACTTCTGAGGGGCCTTTGGAGATTTGATAGCTTTTCTTTTGCTTTGGGCATTCTGACACACAAAATACAATATTACAACTTCTTTCAAGTTTTTTTTTCTCTTAAGGACCCTGTAATCCCTTTCTTCAAGGTGGAGTCGGGATGACTGAATGGAGCTGAACATTTACTGGCCGGATGCCCTTCCTGATGCTTATATGGTGTTCACAGCAGATATTTTCTCTTTACACCCTGATAGAGAAAGATCTGTCGCTGCCTAAGATTGAATTCTCAACCTTCTGAGTGGGAGGTGAGCATCTTCACCACTAGGCCACCACAATGCTCTACAACCCCTATTCAATATAGGGAGAAAAATGGAGAGGGGTGTTGAAAAATGTGATGGTGTCTCTAAACATTCATTAGCCAGAATTATATTGCCTTATTAAACTTGACACCTGTCAAACTATTTTGGCCTGGCAAGGTGATCTGTCTATAGGCTTCATTCATCTCAATTCTTGGCTTCTTTAAGTAGCCCCTCATAAATATCTACTTTACCTTATCTTGTGCTAATAGGATTTTATACTGCTCTGCTGGTCCTGAAATCACAACTTTAGAACAGATCTTGGAGCTCTGAATATAGTTGAAGCCCAGTAATATGCACATTTATGTTAAAACTGTCTTTTAAATTCCACATGACTTGAGCAAGTTGAAATATTTCCCCATTACAGTGAATGATCTGGGCCAAACTTAGACTGCCTGGTACAAATATTTACTTACTTTAACATCTGAGGGAACAGCATAGATCCAAACTGTACTAGTTCTATCCAAGTTTCTTTCTCTATGTCTTCTTATTTCTGTGCCTTTCTTGATCACTTTGACAGTCTGGTTCTCTTGTTTCTGTTAATTTCCATTCCTAAGAGAAGCCGAGCTTTCAAGCTACATTTCTTGTTTTGTATGCCACCCAGAGTCCATTGGAATAGAGGGAAAAGTGAATAAAGATAAAATCTAGCAATGGCTTACAGTTGGAACATTTAAAGAAAAAAAAACCCTAAAGGTTTGATTTTGACTGCTCAGGTGCAAACTATTTGAACTAATGCAATGAAGGCCAGAACTGACAAATCATTAAATGATTCAAAGTGCAGAGAGTGCAAAGAAGCAAGAAACAATACAGCATAGACTCAGTGTCAAGCTTCAAAGGGCGCTTTTGCTGTTGCAACTATTATCATTTCTCAGCTTGCCAATGAACTATGGGGAAGGGGAGGACCAGTGGTGGAATTCATTTTTTTTACTACTGGTTCTGAGGGTATGGCTTGGTGGGCATGGCTGGGGGGGTCATGTGACCAGGTGGGCAGTTTCTGTAAGCAGGGCAATAAAGATTAGGCTAGAAACACCACCAGAATTGGGTTTTTTTCCTGCCTTCCTTAAAGTATTATCCCTGTAAAGTTGAAAAAAACGAAAGGAGATTTCTTCTAACAATTGGTTCTCTGAACTGCTTAGAAAATTTACTACCGGTTCTAGTGAACCTGCTAGAACCTGCTGAATTTCACCTTTGGGAAGGGGTAGATAAAATTTAGGTTCCAGACATCAAGATGCCAGCCGTGAGAACCAAGGATATTTCAGCAGGTGTTCATCAGAGTCAAAAGACTTTCTCACAACAATACCAGGAGACTCCATTGGAAAATGTGACCTGGTCTAATAGGGGGAGGGAGAACTTTAACTATGTGGGTTTGCATGGGAAATAGTTAGATCTGGTTTCGCCCTCATATTTGCTGATATGATGTACTCAATAAAGTTTTGCATAAAGCAATTGGATCATCTCAGCCATGCTTGCTTTGGTTGGGTTCGTCAGTCAGAACACTGAACATTCAGCTTGTTCAAGAAGTCATTCCAAACAGATTATAAACAATGACATAATACTATCCTGAATATGATTAACTGGCACATCTGTAAAAATATTTTGTGTTGGTAATGAAAAATTGGCAGGAACATATAGATGAAAAAGTAGTTGAAAACAAGCAGGTTAAAATAAAGTCTTGGCACATAAGATACCAGATTTAGAAATTGACATGAGATTTGTAGTTGGGGGGAAAAAGTGGGTAACTGTGGGTAATTGATACCAGGAAATAGTAGAATAGGAGACAAAGAATTGGAAAAGATCAGAAAATATCAAGGTCCCAAAATCAACATTGAAAGATTGACATCAATGAGCTGTGATGGCCTCAGTGATTTTCGGCATAGTCCCATATTAAAAATAAATTGGATGACATTTAGAAAAATTGGTTGTGCGTTGCCAAAAATTCCCATCTATCAATTGCAAAAGGCAACACTGTTTGGATGTACACCTATGCTACATTACAACATCCTAATTTCTTTGGAAGTACCTGATGTGATATGAAGACCAACACCAGCTAAAGAACTGGCAACTGTGATTTCACATTGTTGTATATACAACAATAACCCTTTGGGCACCAGAAATCAGAGGCAGCAAAGCTACCCATATCCACACAGAAAAGTTATTTTCATTCTACATCCTACGCAGTTGAAGTCATGCTTTGCCAATGGCCTGCCCAGCCTGTCATCTATCAAAGCCATTAACTAAGGAGTCCTTCCAAAAATGGCTAATCCAGTGTGACCTCTGAAATACTTGAAAATTACATCCAACTAGACATTTGTAACATCCACACTACAATGTTGACAGTTGACTACTTACTAAAAAAAAAGTTAATTTCATTTCTCTTTGCCATTTCCTCTTCTTTTTTTCCCTCATGACCCATTTAGTACATTTTGAGTCCTTTCTTTTAAGTCACTTTTGTGGCTGTTTGTATTTGAAGTTGGGATTTGAATGGAATTGATTGCTTTTTTTTCACTGCAGCTGTCATACACCAAAGGAAACTTGGGACTGCTTTCTTTAAAAGAATCAGTAGATACATTTTGTGTGCAACTGATATGAAGCATTGTCTGCTTGGTACTTGGTAATAACAGACATTGCACAAATATCTCTTTGCTTCCATTATTTTGTTTTCTAGTTATGAAACATAGTTGATGGAACCCATTCTCTCTGAGGCTCTCAGAACGAAATGTTTATTTGTAGTTTGAGTCAATTCTAAACCATAATTCATAGATATGGTGGATACAACCCATTACCTAAGAAAAAACATTCATTGAACTAGATGAGATCAGTAGTGCAATCCAGGGGTGGGCAATTATGGTTCCTTTATGACTCATGGACTTCAACTCCCAGAATTCCTGAGCCAGCATCAGGAATTCTGGGAGTTGAAGTCTATGAGTCATGAAGGAGCCATAATTGCCCACCCCCTGTGTAATCCAAATGATTTTTCTACCAGTTCAGTGTGAGCGTTCTATGTGCACGTGTGTGCCAACTGCACTGCTGCACAGCTTCTGAACTGCTTGTTTTTGCTTACCGGAGGCAGCCAAGGTGATTGGGAAGGCTACAGAGGCACACAGAATAGGAATAGCTGTTCTGTGTGATTCAGCTGAGTAAAAAAGAAAAAAAATGAAGGGTATATAGGACAGGAAAGGGCAGGAGTGGGTGGGAGGACCCAAACACCCATCCCCGCTACCAGATCAGCTGAACCGGTGTAACCAGGCTGCATTTCACCACTGGGTGAGATACATTTCCAAATAAAAAATTCATTCAATTGTTTGGATGACTCTCTTCCCTTTTATGGGTTGTAAAAGTAAGCATAATGTAAGATGAATGCAGAAGAAAGATCAGTTTGAACATCTATGATAGTTTATGGCATCACATTGTAGCCAAATGCAGAGATTTTATTTTCTTCTTGTTTGCTTCTTCTTATTTTTAAGGCATTGAAACAGAAATGAATTGTGAATTACATAGGCCAGAAGTGCAGGGCTTGCTGGTTTGGAGGTGAGACCAGCCCTATTGATTGATGAAATGAAACAGCTGCTTTGAAGGATAAAATGGGGCAGGCAGTGAACTGGGAGGTAACCTATTTCTTTATGCCTGATATCTACAGAGCAGCAAAGCAGTTATCAGCTGGAGGACAAGTTACGACACTGTTATTTCTGGGAAAGGTTTGGGTAGGATATGTGCATATGAAAGACACAAAAGCAGATGAGCGGCACCTGGAGAATGGACACTTTTCCTGCCATCTTGGAGGTCTTCTTGAGAGCTGTTCCTACCTGGGAGTCTCTGCACATAGATCAGAATGCGTGAAAGCTTCCTCCTCATGGATTCTTTAATATTGCACATGACAATGTCAAGAGAGAGAGGTGAAATAATGTGAGTAAAATTGGGGAATGATTTTGCATAAAAGGTAGGTGTTTTTCTCAAATCAGTGAAGGAGTTTAGTAGGATCTTGGAATTTTTTTTAAATATAGGGAATACTCAAAGTGCATTAGTGTTTCCATTAGTATTTTACCCCACCGAAAATTTAGAACAGACAAAGGGACAAACAGAACTAATCTGGTATCTGCTTATCCTTAATAAGTCAAAGCAAACACCTAGGTGATGTTAGGAAGGAAGGAAGGTTTATATCAATATTACTACTAAGAAAACATTTATTTATTTTTATTTATTACATTTGTATACCGCCTCCCTCCTGAAGGACTCGAGGCGGTGCACAGCCCAATAAAAACAGAAATATACAATTAAAAACCAGGTTAAAAATACAAATAGAAATGGCCAATCAGTTAAAAAACCCAATGTAAAAAACAGTTAAAATTAGAAATTATTGCCTTCTTTGACAAAATGACTAAATTAGCAATTAAGGGAAACGCTCTGGGAGATGATCAAGTATAAAAAGTGAAGATCATCATACATTATAAACGTAATAGTATAGAAATAATTGAATTCACAGCAAAATATTTTTTTAGAAAGTTAAAATAAGATCTAGTCATTTGGTTCAACTGAGTTATTTTGTTAAGCTATGGCATTTATCCAGTTTTTGACAAAGGGCACGATCACAACTGTGACCTTATCAACACCAGAACGTTTATATTTGAACACTTTCATGATCTTAGGGAGCAGTGTGTGAAAGCATTTCTTAAAAAGCGGTCGACAATCTTGAATAATTTTTGAAAGGCTGTTTTTGAATCTGTCTTCTTTTCCTGTTCTAGAAATAAATGTCACATGCACTATTGCTGACTATTTTTGCTTGTGAAATTTTTACTACATTTAATATTAGAGAGGACTTCGTGTTTTTTTTGTCAGCAATGGATGGCGTTAGCAAAGAAATAATGATTTTTGAAAAAGTGTTGCTGACAGAACAACATTGTGTGCTTATGATTAATCCAATAGTTTTTAGCGGGAAAGGACTGCCAAGCTATTTTTGGCTGTCAGGTGGAATTTTGTTATTGTTAAGAAAAAAATCCAGTCTCACCTAGAGTCAGATAAATTGGTATAATGCCACTACATCATTCATTGGGAAAATAGGAAGTTTTCCAAACACTTTTGGGAATTTAAACAATCATTTTACTATAAGAACCATACAGTATCTTTCCCAATGGTAGGGTATTAGATAGTAAACAGTTCAAGACACTTTTGAAGGATGCCTACAGAAATATGCTAAAGAATTGAGAAGCAAATTCAGTATTTAAGCATATAGCATATGTTACCTCTCAGTAATCCAAAGTGGTTGTGGGACCCAGATATCAATGACCTGAGATCACAGGCTGCAAAATATTAGTTGATTACTTACAACAACTTCTTCTTTCGGCTTTTCCCATTAGGGGTCGCCACAGTGAATCATCTTTTTCCACCTAACTCTATCCTCAGCATCCTCTACTCTCACCCTAATTAACTTCATGCATCCTCTACTCTCGCCCTAATTAACTTCATGTTAATTAGTTAAAACAAGAGACACAATTTGGTCTAAGGTTTGAGGTACTAGGCTTGAAACCACACACAGTGAATTTTAGTCCTGCCTTAAGCTTTGAGCAGACTTCTGAATTACTGCACATCAGGGAAGTATGTGTCTGTTGTTTGGAGACAGTTGCATAAAACTCTGTAGCCATTTTGTCATTTGAATGCGCCGCCCGCCTCTCAACAGCAGATCAGCCAATCAGCATGTAGGATGCACATTCTATACAATGCATAGTTAAGATTTGAGAGGTTTGCACATTCGCCCATCTTCAACCATCTACAAAGTACAGTACGCTTAGCCATCAACCCCATCATGATATAGGTATGCATTAGGCCTCTTCAAATTAGAATTTTTTTTTTCAAACTTATGCAAACTGATATTATTCCCATTCTCCAAGGTCTAA
>JAEANM010009036.1:0-16608 GCA_017656035.1 Myanophis thanlyinensis
GAGTCTGGAGGGGATGTGAGAAGACCTGGGGAGTCCCTCCATCTCTCCTGCCAAGCCTCTGGATTCACCTTCAGCAATTATACAATGGTCTGGATGAGAAAGGTTCCAGGGAAAGGACTGGAATTGGTTTCATTCGTAAACACTTATTACTCAGACAAAGTGAAGGGCCGCTTCACCATCTCCAGGGACAATGCCAAAAACCAGGAATATCTGCAAATGAACAGCCTCAAAGAAGAAGACACAGCCTTCTATTACTGTGATAGATACACAGTGAGAGGAAGTGAATCTGATGCCAAGCAAAAACCTTCTGTTCCTCCGAGCAGATTTCCAAAGTGATTTGGTTGCAAAAGGTTGAATTTGTAAAACCAACCAAAAGCAGCCCATAAAACTCCATCATTTCTTATTCCTCAGCTGTTCTTGGAACAAGAAGTAGGGAATCCATTTAGCAGTAAGGAAGGGGATGAGCTGAACATGTCAAGGCAGTACAGGTAGTTCTTGAGTTGTTCATTTACTGACCAAAGTTACAATGGCACTGAAAAAAAGTTACTTATGATCCTGTTTCAGAGTTATAACCTTTGGAGCATCCCCATGATCATGTGGTCAAAAATCATGTTTATAAATTATAATAGATGAGTGGATATCTACTTGTATACATACACACACACACACACGCATTTTTCTTCTTTTCTCTTTTTTGGTTTATATTTTATAAGGGAATGTACCAAGCAGAATTCAGTTGACAAGAGTTATATGTTATAAAATAGAATCTTATAATTGTCAGGGTATAAACTTTTGAAGCAACAATTAAATGATACAGAGGTGTGATACTCCAGTTTAATAATTACAGGGGAAAACTTGTTTAATGAGATAAGAGAATATGGAATTATATACAGGACAGATAAAAGTATAAATATACTGATTAGATAGATAGGGAAATTTTGAAAATGATATGTAATTGAATTTAGAGAGAAATGAGAAATAGTTAAAATAAGGTTGAGGAAAGTAGGGGAAGGGATAAAATGTTGAGATAATGTTGATATAGTTATGAGAGATGGAATAGAATATAAAGACAAATATGTGGCTGAGCTCATTTCTGTATGGAGAAGTGATAATTCGGGATCTTGCTGTTCTAAAAAAAAAGACATATTGGTTTTTGTTTTTTTGTTTGTTTGCCTGCTTGTTTGTTTTCTTTGGAAAACCCAATAAAATTCTTTTTTAAAAGATCATGTTTATGATCATTATAATGTGTCCTGAAGTCTTATGATCACTGTCAAGCCTAAAAGAAACATGTATGCTGGGATTTTGAAATTATGTCTTTTCATACAGTGTGTGCAGAAGCTCTTTTAGTCATGACAGTATGCAATGCCAGCGAGTTGGGGGAATTGGAGTTTGATAACAAGAACTCAGCCGCCATTTGCATTCTTCTTGGATGTTTCTCATGGGAATTAAAGACAGTTCTTTGGCACCTGGGGGGAGTGATTGTGGAAATGAACTTTGAATGCCATTGCAGTCCGTTTGGGGGACAGGTGGCATGTGATAATTAATTGGGAGGAACATTCAGTTCCCTTGGGTGGAGAAAGCCCAGGAATTTCAGATTCAAGATTTTTCCAGGTGTACCAATACAATGTCTTCAATAAAATCTCATTCTAAGGACTTTTGCTTCTTTGGATTTTGATTAAACTGCGGGTGCTGTGAGGAACCATGACAATCACCTTTTGCGACAAGAAAAGTCTGTGAGGTAAATGAATTCACCTAACAACCGTGTTACCAATTTAACAATTACGGTGATCCACTTAACAGTTGTGACACAAAAGGTCCTAAAATGAGGCATGACTCACTTTAACAAACATTTCATTTAGCAACAGAAATATGGGGCTCAATTGGGGTCGTAAGTCATGAACTACCTACACTAATCATGTATCGTTATTTCGTAAAGTTGAAGAAACAGCAAATGATGTACAACTTTAAGCAAAGAGTATTAGAAAATAAATAAATAAATAAATATTTTAAAAACTTGAATCAAATGTAGCCCTTTACTTTCATACCATAAGGCAGGAAATGAAACTTTATGTTCATCTTTCTAAACATGCCACATAAATATTGAGGAAACATCTGGACCTAAAGAATCTCCTCAGAGAATTGGGAAGATGGGTCCTCCGCTCCTCATTTTGGACACTCGGGGACAGTGTTGTCCCATGAAACCCAACAGCATCTCCACCCAGTGGGGGAGGGGGAGGGAATAAAACAATTCTCCTCAGATATTCTCTCATTTGGGACAATTTTTTTTGTGATTTCCATAATAAGTTACTGAAAATATCTTATGTAAGGTTCACATTTCAGGAGAAGATAATTCTCACCTTAATTTTTTTGTGTATAAAACTTTTTTTTTAAATGATGTACTATTTTATCTTGAAATGCAAACAACATGTATGCACATATATGTATACATAGAGATATATTTTTGTAGAGATACATTTGCATATACAAAGCTCCGTCTTAGGCCCAATATTCTTGAATATCTTCATATGTGAAGAAGTTTCTTTTGCTTTCTTAAGGCTGGAGAAATACATAAAGATGAATGAGGTGAATGCCATAAGGAACTCTTTTATCTCATCCAATATGCAAACGGAGACACAATTTCCTCTTTAAAGCAGCCCTGTGGCTTCCCTCTACAGGCTACATCCACCAATACAAATTGTGTTCACTTTTCCAAATCCTTTCCTGTCCATTCCTTCTTACAGAGAACAAAATGTGGTTAAACCTGGTGTCCTTACTAGTAGTCCTCAAAGGTAACTATTTTCTCTATAGAGAGTTTATGTCCACACTCTCATTTTATATGCAAGAGATCTCATCGAAAATATTTTTCTTTTTAGGAGTCCAATCTCAAGTCCAGTTGGTGGAATCTGGAGGGAGAAGACCTGGGGAGTCCCTCCGTCTCACCTGCCAAGCCTCTGGATTCACCTTCAGCAACTACTGGATGGACTGGGTGAGACAGGCTCCAGGGAAGGGACCAGAATGGGTGGCAGACATAAACCCTGCTTCCAGTACAATCAGATACTCAGACAAAGTGAAGGGCCGCTTCACCATCTCCAGGGATGATGCCAAAAGCCAGCTGTATCTGCAAATGAACAGCCTCAAAACTGAAGACACGGCCGTCTATTACTGTGGAAAAGACACAGTGAGAGGAAGTGAATCTGAAGCTTGGCAAAAACCTTCCCTTCATCTGAGAAGCTTTCCAAAGTCATTTGGTTGCAGAAGGCTGCATCATTGCTTCTTCCTGAACTCTTCTTGGAATAAGCAGCAGTAGGGGAGCAGATGAGCAGGAAAATGTCAAGGCAGTGCAGGTGGTTCTCGACGTACAACCGTTCATTTATTGGCCGTTCAAAATTACAACGGCACTGAAGAAAGTGACTTATGATCCTGTTTCAAAGTTATAACCTTTGCAGCATCCCCGTGATAGTTTGGTCAAAATTTAAATGTTTCAGGCAACTGACTCGTATTTAAGAATATTATACAGTGTCCTGGATTCATATGATCACTTTTTGGGACAAACTATGAGGAAAACAAATTCACTTAACAACCGTGTTACCAATTTAACAATTACAATGATCCATTCAACAGTTGTGGCAAGACAGGTCATAAAATGAGGCACAACTCACTTAGAAAGTGCTTCATTTAGCAACAGAAATTTGGGGCTCAATTAGGGTCATAGGTCAAGAACTACCTATACTAATCCGTTATCATTATTATGTAGTGTCTAAGAAACCACAAATGATATACAACATTAAGCACAGAGAATGTATTAGGCAAAAAAAACCTTGAATGAAATGTAGCCCTTTACTATCATACCATAAGGCAGGAAATGAAACTTTATGTTCATCTTTCTAAATATCCAAACTGCCGTATAAATATTCAGGAAACATCTGGACCTAAAGAATCTCCTCAGAGAATTGGGAAGATGGGTCCTCCCCTCCTCACTTTGGACACCGGGGGGCAGTGTTGTCCCATGAAACCCTGCAGCCTCTCTACCCAGTGGGGGATGGGGAGGGAATAAAACAATTCTCCTCAGATATTCTCTCATTCGGGGCACTTTTTGCATTTTCCACAATAAGTTACTGAAAATATCTTATGTATGTTTCACATTTGGGAGGGGATAATTCTCACCATAAATATTTTTGTCTATAAAACATTTTTTCTTAAAATGATGTCCTATTTTATGTTTGAAGATAGTTCAAACAACAGGCATATCATGTATGTATGTACACATACATATACATATAGATACAATTATATACAAGGCTCCGTCTTAGGCCCAGTGCTCTTCAGTATCTTCATAAATGACTTAGATGATGGAAGAGAAGGAAAACTCTTCAAATTAGCAGAACTCTAAACTGTCAGGAATAGCCAAAACCCCACAAGACAAAGTCAGGATCCAAAAAAGATCTTGACAAGTTTAAATAATGGGCCCTGTCCAACAAAGTTAATTTTAATGTGGAGAAGTTTTACATTTATACAGGAAAAACCAAACATATAAGTACAGATTAGGTGAGACCTGGCTCAAAAACAGTAACTGTGAGTGGGACCTTGGAGTCCTACTGGATGATCATTTGAATAGGAGCCAGCAGTATCATGAAAAGCCAAAAAAGCTAATACAATCCTGGGTTGTATAAACAAAGGCATAGAATCAAGATCACGTGAAATATTAGTACTGCTTTATAAAAGCCTAGTAAGATACACCTGAATTATTGCTTCTGATTTTGGTCACCATACAACAAAAAACAATGTTGAGACTTTGGAAAAAGTTCAGAGAAGAGAAACTAAGATGTTCTTACATGTAGAGGTTTCCTTTGCTTTCTTAGGGCTGCAAAATTATATAAAGATGAATGAGGTGAATGCCATGAGGAACTCTTTTATCTCATCCAATATGCAAATTGAGACACCCTTTCCTCTTTAAAGCAGCCCTGTGGCTTCCCTTTATAGGCTAAACCCACCAATACAAATTGTCTTCACTTTTCCAAATACTTTCTTGTCCATTCCTTGTTACAGTGAGCAAAATGTGGGTAAACCTGGTGTCCTTACTACTAGTCCTCAGAGGTAACTATTTTCTCTATAGAGAGTTTATGTCCATGTACTCATTTTATATGCAAGATATTTCATTCAAAATCCTTTTCTTTTTAGGAGTCCAATCTCAAGTGCAGTTGGTGGAGTCTGGAGGGGATGTGAGGAGACCTGGGGAGTCCCTCCGTCTCTCCTGCCAGGCCTCTGGATTCGCCTTCAGCAGCTCTTACATGGCCTGGTTGAGGCAGGCTCCAGGGAAAGGACTCGAATGGGTTGCATACATGGACTCTGCTTCTAGTTATATCCTCTACTCCGACAAAGTTAAGGGCCGCTTCACTATCTCTAGAGACAATGCCAAAAGCCAGGTCTATCTGCAAATGAACAGCCTCAAAACTGAAGACATGGCCGTCTATTACTGTACAAGAGCACAGTGAGAGGAAGTGAATCTGAGGCCAAGCAAAAACCTTCCTTTCCTCTGAGCAGCTTTCCAAATGATTTGCTTGAAGAAGGTTGAATCTGTAAAACCATCCCTTAAATCAGCCCATAAAACTCCGTCATTGCTTATTCCTCAGCTGTTCTTGGAACAAGAAGTAGGGAATCCATTTAGCAGTAAGGAAGGGGATGAGCTGAAAATGTCAGGGCAGTAGAGGTAATTCTTGACTTACAAAACGTCATTTAGTGAGCATTCAAATTTACAATGGCACTGAAAAAAAGTGATTTATGATCCTGTTTCAGAGTTATGACCTGTGCAGCATCCCAATGATCATTTGGTCAAAATTCAGATGTTTTCAGCAACTAACTCATATTTATGATGGTTATATAGTGTCCTGGAGTCATGTGATCAGCTTTTGGGACCTTCTGACAAGCAAAGTCTATGAGGAAAACAGATCCACTTAACAATCCTGTTACCAACTTCACAATCATGGTGATTTGCTTAACTGTTGTGGCACAAAAATGTTGTAAAATGAGGTACAACTCACTTAACAAATGGTTCATTTAGCAACAGAAAT
Organism: Myanophis thanlyinensis; assembly: GCA_017656035.1. Taxonomy (NCBI): domain Eukaryota; kingdom Metazoa; phylum Chordata; class Lepidosauria; order Squamata; family Homalopsidae; genus Myanophis; species Myanophis thanlyinensis. The sequence goes on from JAEANM010009036.1 coordinate 6,069, forward strand.
TTGGAGCTTAATTGGGATCGTAAGTTACAAACTAACTACACTAATCATGTATTTTTATTACGTTATGTCCAAGAAACTGAAAATGATATACAACTTTAAGCCCAGAGGATTTATTAGAAGTGAAAAAATAAAAAAACCCTTGAATGAAATGTAGCCCTTTAGTATCATACCATAAGGCAGGAAATGAAACTTTATGTTCATCTTTGTAAATATCCAAACTGCCATATAAATATTGAGAAAACATCTGGACCTAAAGAATCTCCTCAGAGAATTAGGAAGATGGGTCCTCCCCTCCTCACTTTGGACACTGGGGGGCAGTGTTGTCCCATGAAACCCTGCAGCCACTCTACCCAGTGGGGGATGGGAAGGGAATAAAACAATTCTCCTCAGATATTCTCTCATTAGGGATAATTTTTAGTGGTTTCCATAATAAGTTACTGAAAATATCTTATGTAAGGTTTACATTTCAGGAGGGAATAATTGCATCTTAATTTTTTTTGGGCTATAATTTTTTGTGTGTATAAATTTTTTAAATGATGTATTATTTTATTTTTGAAAGTATTTCAAATTTTGCTTGGAATGCAAACAACAGGCATATCATGTATGCACATATACATATACATATAGATGCATTTATATACAAGGCTCAGTCTTAGGCCCAGGACTCTTCAATACCTTCATAAATGTAGAGCTTTCCTTTGCTTTTTTAGGGCTGAAAAATTACATAAAGATGAATGAGGTGAATGCCGTAAAGAACTATTTTATCTCATCCAATATGCAAATTGAGACATAATTTCTTCTTTAAAGCAGCCCTGTGGCTTCCCTTTACAGGCTACACCCACCAATGCAAATTGTGTTCATTTTCCCAAATCCTTTCCTGTCCATTACTGACCTTCTTACAGGGAGCAAAATGTTAGTAAACCTGGTGTCTTTACTAGTGGTCCTCAGAGGTAACTATTTTCTCTATAGAGAGTTTATGTCCATGTACTCCTTTGTATATGAAAGATATCTCATTTAAAATACTTTTCTTTTTAGGAGTCCAATCTCAAGTCCAGTTGGTGGCGTCTGGAGGGGATGTGAGAAGACCTGGGGAGTCCCTCCGTCTCACCTGCCAAGCCTCTGGATTCACCATCAGCAGCTTCGCGATGACCTGGATGAGACAGGCTCCAGAGAAAGGACTGGAGTGGGTCGCTTATGCTTCCAGTCACTACTCAGACAAAGTTAAGGGCCGCTTCACAATGTCCCAGGACAATGCCAAAAGCCAGGTGTATCTGCAAATGAACAGCCTCGAAACTGAAGACACAGCAGTCTATTATTGTACTAGATACACAGTGAGAGGAAGTGAATCTGAGGCCAAGCAAAAACTTTCTCTTTCTCTGAGCAGCTTTCCCAAGTGATTTAGTTGCAGAGGGTTGAATTTGTAAAACCGTCACTGAAAAACAGCCCATAAAACTCCACCATTACTTATTCTTGAACTCTTTTAATCAGCAGCAGGCAACCCCTTTTGCAGTTATAGGAGCAGATGAGCTGAAAATGTCAGGTAGTTTTTGACTTACAAAAGTCCATTTGATGACCATTCAAAGATACAACAGCACTGAAAAAAAGTGACTGATGATCCTTTTTCAGAGTTATAACCTTTGATGCATCCACATGATTATTTGATCATAATTCAGATCTTTTGGGCAACTGTCTCATATTTATCACAGTTATATAGGGTCCTGCAGTCCTGTGATCACTTTCTGGGATCTTCTGACAAGCAAAGTCTATGTGGAAAACTGATCCACTTAACAAGACATGCCTGTTATCTGCAAGAGAAATCCATGAGAATAATAAAGATACAGGAAGAAACATCAGGAAAAATCAAGCTACATGGGATGGCCACCACGCTGAGCACCCCATCTACCCACACCCTCCCAATCGACCCATACGAACCGAAGGTGGAAATATGGAACTTATTTATAGAGAGGTTCGAATTCTTCCTCACAGGAAGCAGACTAAACACCATTCCGGAGAAGGAAAAACAAGCCATCTTCCTAAATTACTGCGGGGAGCAAGTTCATCAAATGGCTAGATCATTAGTATCACCACAGAATTTGATGGAAGTGGACTGGTTGGAGCTGAAGGAGAAATTATGGACCCACTATGCTCCAAAACCATCAGAATTATCCCGCAGGACCAAATTCTATGAACAGTGCCAAGAAGAGGGAGAAACCATCGCTGACTACATAGCAGCATTGAGATCCCTTGCAGCAGATTGCGACTTCTCAGTCCAACTCGACAGGATGTTGAGGGACATGTTGGTCAGCGGCCTCAGGGATGATAACCTCAAAAGATGACTAATGGCCAGACCATCCATGATCCTCACAGCCGCACTTGAAGAATCTATGGCTGCTGAAGCAGCCTAACCATCAAAGGAAAGCAGGAAACAAACCAACATCTAAGGCTACCTACGAGGATGAAACAGAGGAGGAGCCGGTTGAAGATGGTGACATCCACCTGGTCAAGCCCATGAGGGGCCCCAAGATGGCCACCAGCCTGCACCAAACTCCCTGCGGAGGATGCAATGGAAACCACCTGAGATCCAACTGCCCTTTCCTCCAATCAACTTGCATACGATGCTTAAAGAAGGGGCACTTTTCCCGTGCTTGCAGATCGTCAAACCCCAGCCAACCTACAACCCGGAGGGCAAATAGGGGGGGCATGTGGCACAAACAACAGAAGAGGGACAAACCTTAACAATGGACACCCAACCACCCACGGAAACCAGATGAGGTGTGCCACACAGTCTCAGCAGACATCCAACAAACATTAGAAAAAGACGGTACCAAGCGGAAGATCAGTACCATGGTCAGCATAAACCATGGCCGCAAATGTGAAATGCAAGTGGATTCAGGCTTCCCAGTCAGCATACTGTCATGGAAGACCATCAAAAGCCTTCAACCTTCAATCAAGGTAAAAGATTTAACCCCTATGTCGACCATCCTGAGAGATTGCCAAGGGAAGCAAATCCCTGTTGTGGGATGTGGAGAATTCCTAGTGAAATACAAACACTTCTCAGGCTCCCTGCCTATCTTAACCATACAAGGGCAGTTTCCCTGCCTCCTGGGTTCGAATTGGTTTGACCACCTCAGCCTCAGCATCTCAGGAATTTTCCGAGTGAGTGAAGGTGCAGCTGAAGACATTAGCAAAGAGTTTGAAGATGTCTTTAATAGTGAGCAGGGGAAATACTTGGGGACACCTATCTCTTTTAGCCTAGACCCTGGGGTGCCACCAACCAGAATAAAGCCACACAGGGTCCCTTTGGTTCTTAAACCTAGGGTTGACAAACAACTAGACAAACTCATAGCCCAGGGGATCCTGGTGCCAGTCAACCATGCCAAATGGGAAATCCCAATTGTAACCCCAATCAAGCCAGATGGCTCAGTGAGAATTTGTGCAGACTATAAATATACCTTGAACAAGGCCCTACATGGGCATGCATATCCAGTCCCAGTAATTCAACACCTCCTCCACTCCCTGGGACAAGGAAAAATCTTTGCGAAACTGGATCTGGCACAAGTTTACCAGCAATTGCCTGTAGATGACGCCACAGCTGAGGCACAAACAATAGTGACCTACAGGGGGGCTTTCAAGTGCACACAACTGCAATTTGGGGTTAGCACAGCCTCAGGCATATTCCAAGCACTAATGGAGCGTTTGTTACAGGGCATTCCGGGAGTCACCCCATATTTTGACGATGTCCTCATTGCAGCAAAGGACCACACAGAGCTCCTCAACAAGTTAAGGACCACGTTACAAAGATTTAGGGAAGCCGGCCTCAAAGTAAATAAACAAAAGTGTTTAATAGGAGTCCCTGAAGCGGAGTTTTTGGGGTTTAAAATTGACGCTGCAGGTATCCACCCAACCAAGGACAAAACAGCAACCATTCACAATGGCCCAGACCCCAAGAATAAAACCGAACTTCAGGCATTCTTGGGATTGTTAAATTTCTATAGCATGTTCTTGCATCAGAAAGCCACAGCTGCTGAACCCCTCCACAGACTTCTTGACAAATCAGTCCCCTGGCACTGTGGGGCAACCAAACAGCAAGCTTTCCAGGCTGTAAAGGCTTTAGTTACATCAGACAGTTTACTAGTCCAATACAATGAGTTCACCCCAGTCCAATTAACCTGTGATGCATCCCTTTATGGGGTGGGGGCAGTTCTCTGCCACGTTTTCCCCAATGGGTCCAATGCTCTGATTGCATATTTCTCCCGCACCCTATTGGCAGCAGAGAGGAATTACAGCCAATTGGACAAGGAAGCCCCTGGCTGCTGTGGTGGGAATTAAACGTTTCCATGACTACCTTTATGGTGGAAATTCACACTTATTACCAACCATAAACCTCTCTTGGGCCACATAGCAGGGGACAAACAGACGCCTCAAGTTCTGTCACCCCACCTCACTCGTTGGACTGAATTCCTAGCAGCTTACTCCTACACACTAGTATACAAACTGGGAACACAAATCACAAATGCAGACGCTCTCAGCCATTGCACAGTGCAAATCAATCTAGTCGACCCAGCACCAGCGCACCACATACTCCTCCTAGAACAGCTACCAAAACTTCCAGCAACCGCTGATCTCATCACCAGGCTCACCCCAAGAGACCCCACCTTAGCCACTGTCCTACACTGGGTATTAAAAGGGTGGCTACTACAGCCACAGGAGGGGGGGGGATTTATACAGTATGAGCCATGAAAAGCAGAACTGTCTACAATGAAAGGCTGCCTACTCTGGGGAAACCATGTTTTTATACCCCCAGAACCACAGCCACAGATAATAACCTCGTTACATGAGGGCCACCCAGGCATGGCTAGGATGAAAGCCCTTGCCAGGAGCTATGCCTGGTGGCTGGGCCTGGACACTGACATTGAGGCCAGAATTTTTTTTATCAACTGTGATCCATTCTATGACCTTCTTACGCCATCTGCCCTCAGATCTTCTTATTCTGTGACCATTTCAATTTCAATTCTTTTTACTCCCATAGACTTTCATTTCATTATCATCCGATAATCATAATGCATTTCGAACCATATATGACTGTGCATGTGATGAGTAAAATTTAATTTGATTTGATAATCCTTGTGAAGGTTTTCTTATCTTGTCTTATTTGTCTTATCTTAGTTGGGAATAAGAGATGTGTTTTATCTTCAAGATAAATCTATGGGAATGATAAAGAGAAGAGCTTTGGTTTTAATTGTTTTGATTAATTTTTAATCATAATAAGGTGGAAGCTTCCTTTGCTTTCTTAGGGCTGGAAAATTACCTAAGTTGAATGAAGTGGATATGAAGCAGCGTTCAGGGGGAAAGTTCAAACATTATCCACATGGGACTCAGGAAATAACTTGCACCTGAACATCAGTGAGATAAAGGAGATGGTGCTAGACTTCAGAAAGAAGAGAGACAAGCCTTCCCCACTTTATATCGAGGGGAGCTGCATAGAGAGAGTTTCCTCCTTCAAATTCATCTTAAGGAAAATCTCACCTGGAAAAAACAACAACACAATCTAGGTAGCCAGGAAGTCCCAACAGAGACTCCACTCCCTTAGGGTCTTGAGGAAAAGCAAAGTGGAACAACAACTGAGGATCTCTTTTTACCGGTCCACAATAGAAATCCTCCTTTCTTATTGCATTATGGTGCGGTATGCTGGCTTGACAACCTGTTCTGTCCTAGGCCACTCAAGACAAGAGATCAGAATCAGCTGTCCGCTAAAGAATATTTATTTTATAAACCAAAAACCTGGCTGATATCCAAGACTCCTATCAGGTTTGGCACAAGGCCAGAGAATGACTCACAATTCCTCTTGCAGTCACAAATGCAGGAACAGAGCTTTTCTAGAGCAATATGAACAAATTGGTCTCTGCAACCTCCCCTCTGCTTCGTTCCTGTTTTTAAGCTCTCTGGGAGGGGCCAATCACCAGCCAGCTGTGCTATACCTTCCGAGACAGCCCTGATTCCTGAGCTGCTCCCTTCTCCTAGCGCTTCTGCGCATTATGAACATCAGGGACAGTTTCCATCTGTTCCTCTTCACTGCTCTCCAACATGGAAGGCAGCTGATGATTGACAGGCATCCCTTACTCCAGAGAGGACCATGTTGTTCTTCACTGTCAGAGTCTACCAACAGTTCTGCTGGCTGCTGGCGGGCCACAACTCAACGGTCAGTAGAAAGCCACTGCAGAAAGTGATGAGCATGGCACAATACATCATGGGCTGCCCCCTGATACAACTAGGTGAAATTGCTAGGACCTGCTGTCTTAGAAGAGTGAGGAAAATCCTCAGGGACGACTCACACCAGTCATCACTTCTTTACTCGCCTACCATCAAGAAGGAGATACAGAAGCATAGCCAGCTATACCAAGAGGCTTAAGAACAGCTTTTATCCGAGGGCTGTCAGACTCCTGAATGCAACATAACATCATAAATATGCAGTATGGTAGATTTGCAGGGTAGACATGAAGTTTAACATGTCCATATTGGTGCAATATGTTAGAATCCAATATTACGCACATATATAGAGAGAAGATTGTGTGTTTCTAGTATAATTTACTGGGTTGGGGATTTTCTTCTCTCACTGTGGTGTATTTGTGTTGTGGGGGTGCACTAAGATAGACTCAGCCAAATCTCATTGTGCACATATTGTGCATTGACAATAAAGGTTCAAACTTGATGAGATGAATGCACTAGGGAGCTGTTTTATGTAATCCAATATGCAAATTGAGACATAATTTCCTCTTTAAAGCAGCCCTGTGGCTTCTCTTTACAGGCTACACCAGCAATACACATTGTGTTCACTTTCCCAAATCCTTTCCTGTCCATTCCTTCTTGCAGGGAGCAAAATGTGGTTAAACCTGGTATCTTTACTAGTGGTCCTCAGAGGTAACTATTTTCTCTATAGAGAGCTGATGTCCATGCTCTCGTTTTCTGTGTGAGATGTGATATAAAATACTTTTTCTCTATGGCCGAGATCTCATATGAAATAATTTTCTTCTTAGGAGTCCAATCTCAAATACAATTGGTGGAGTCTGGAGGGGATGTGAGAAGACCTGGGGAGTTCCTCAGTCTCACCTGCCAGGCCTCTGGATTCACCTTCAGCAGCTATAGCATGGTCTGGGTGCGACAGGCTCCAGGAAAAGGACTGGAATGGGTTTCATACATTTATCCTGATTCCAGTGAAATATTCTACTCTGACAAAGTGAAGGGACGCTTCAGCACCTCCAGGGACAATGCCAAAAGCCAGCTGTATCTGCAAATGAACAGTCTCAAAGCTGAAGACACAACTGTTTATTATTGTGTGAGAGACACAGTGAGAGGAAGTGAATCTGAAGCCCATCAAGAACATTGTCTGCCTCTGAGCATACGACTTTGCTTTTCCAATATGACTTTGTTACAGGAGGTTGAATTTGTGAAACCATCACTGAAAGTGGCAAGGAGTGGTGCCGTGGTCTAGAGATGGGGCTCCCGCCTTACGGTCAGGAGACTGTACGTTCGATCCTAGGTAGAGGCAGATATTTCTTTCATGGGTCACACTGAGTATTTATCTGCTAAACAAATCTGCACTGATGACAGGAAGGGCATCCGGCCATTAAAACACTCTGCAAGCTCCATTCAGTTGCCCAGTCTTTATTCCAGAAGGGATTGTGGCTTTGTTAAAAGAAGGTGATGATCAGTGAAAAGAGGCACATCTTTGATTATTTCCCAACTCTTCTTAGAATAAGCAGTAGAGAACTGGTTTAGGAGTACGGGAGCAGATGAGCTGAAAATGTCAAGGCAGTACAGGTAGTTGTCGACTTACAACAGTTCATTTAGTGACTGTTCAAAGTTACAATGGCACTGAAAAAGGTGACTTATGATCCTTTTTCAGAGTTATGTCCTGTGCAGCATCCCCATGATCGTTTGCTCAAAATTCAAGTCAAGTTAAGTCAAGTAGGCTTTATTGTCATTTCAACAATATACAGTACAGTACACAGTGAAACAAAACAACATTTCCCCAGGACCAAGGTGCTACATCAGACAACATAGATTTAAAAAAAAAGCAGAACTACACATAACTTTAAAACTAAAAACTCAGAAAAAAAGAACTATAAATATTTATAGTTCCAGTTTCTTTGTGTTGAGGAGTCTGATGGCTTGCGGAAAGAAACAGTTACACAGTCTGGATATGTGACCCTCAATGCTTCTGTACCTCTTTCCAGATGGCAGGAGAATGAAGCGTGTGTATGAGGGGTGTGTGTGGTCAGCCACAATGTTTCTGGCTTTATGGATGCAGTGTGTGGTGTAAATGTCCATGACAGAGGGAAGAACAACCCCGATGATCTTCTCTGTTGTCCTCACTATTCACTTTAGGGTCTTGCGATACAAAACAGTGCAATTCCCAAGCCAGGCAGTGATGCAGCTGCTCAGGTTGCTCTCGATGGTCCCTCTGTAGAAGGTTGTGAGGATGTGTGGTGGAAGCTGTGCCTTACTCAGTTTTCTCAGAAAGTAAAGATGCCGCTGGGCATCTTCCTTGTTATGGAATCGGTGTTGAGGGACCAGGTGAGATTCTTTGCCAGGTGAACATCAATGAATTTGGTGCTCCCTACGATTTCCACAAAGGAGCCATTGATGTTCAGTAAGATTCAGGTGTTTGGGGCAACTTACTCCCAACTTACTAATTGCTATAATGTATAGGTTTCTTTTGCTTTCTTAGGGCTGCAAAATTACATAAAAATGAATGAGGTGAATGCCTTAAGGAGCTCTTTTATCTCATCCAATATGCAAATCGAGATGCAATTTCCTGTTTAAAACAGCTCTGTGGCTTCCCTTTACAGTCTACACCCACCATCACAAATACTGTTCACTGTCCCAAATCCATTCCTATCCATTGCTTCTTACAGGGAGCAAAATGTGGGTAAACCTGGTGTTTTTACTAGTAGTCCTCAGAGGTAACTATTTTCTCAATAGAGAGTTTATGTCCATGTACTCATTTTATACATGCTCTTATTTTACAGTATATGGAAGTGATCTCATTTAAAATAATTTTCTTTTTAGGAGTCCAATCTCAAGTCCAGTTGGTGGAGTCTGGAGGGGATGTGAGAAGACCTGGGGAGTCCCTCCGTCTCTCCTGCCAAGCCTCTGGATTCACCTTCAGCAGCTATTACATGTTCTGGGTGAGACAAGGTCCAGGGAAAGGACTGGAATGGGTGGCAGACATAAACCCTGCTTCCAATGACATCACATACCCAGACAAAGTCAAGGGACGCTTCACCATCTCCAGGGACAATGCCAAAAGCCAGCTGTATCTGCAAATGAGCAGCCTCAAAACTGAAGACACGGCCGTCTATTATTGTACAACAGACACAGTGAGAGGAAGTGAATCTGAGGCCAAGCAAAAACCTTCCCTTCCTCTGAGCAGTGAATTGGTTGCAGATGGTTGAATTTGTAAAACCGTCACTGAAAACCATCCCATAAAACTCCATCACTGCTTATTTCTCATCTGTTCTTGGAATAAGCAGCAGGGAACCTGTTTAGCAGCTATGGGAGCAGATGAGCTGAAAATCTGAAGGCAGTACAGGTAGTTCTTGACTGGCAACAGTTCATTTAGTGACTGTTCCAAGATACAGGAGCAGTGAAAAATGTTACAGTGTCCTGGGATCATGCGATCACCTTTTGGGATCTTCTGACACACAAAGTCTATGAGGAAAACAGATTCATTTAACGACCGGGTTACCAATTTAACAATTACGGTGATCCATTTAACAGCTGTGGCAAGACAGTTCATAAAATGAGGCACAACTCACTTAGAACATGATTCATTTAGCAACAGAAATTTGGGTCATAGGTCAAGAACTACCTATACTAATCGGTTATCATTATTACGTAAAGTCCAAGAAACTGCAAGTGATACAACATTAAGCACAGAGAATGTATTAGGCAAAAAAAATCCTTGAATGAAATGTAGCCCTTTACTATCATACTATAAAGCAGGAAATGAAACTTTATGATCATCTTTCTAAACAACCAAACTGCCATAGAATTATTGAGGAAACATCTGGTCCTAAAGAATCTCCTCAGAGAATTAGGAAGATGGGTCCTCCCCTCCTCACTTCGGACACTGGGGGGCAGTGTTGTCCCATGAAACCCCTCAGCCTCTCCACCCAGTGGGGGAGGGGGAGGTAATAAAACAATTCTCCTCAGATATTCTCTCATTCGGAACAATTTTTTTGTGGTTTCCGAAATACGTTACTGAAAATATCTTATGTAAGTTTCACATTTCCCAAGGGGATAATTCTCACTTTAATTTTTTTTGTCTATAAAACTTTTTTTTTTTTAAATGATGTACTGTTTTATGTTTGAAGGTACTTCAGATTTTGCTTGAATTGCAAACAACAGGCGTATCATCTATGTACATATACGTATAGATATAGATACATTTATATGCAAGGTTTGGCATTTTATCAAGTGGGATCCATTCTGTGACCTTTTTGGTCCACCTGCCCTCAGTTCTTCTTTTTATTTATTT